>JAKWBJ010000486.1:2082500-2320000 GCA_023159175.1 Wohlfahrtia magnifica | reverse complement strand
TCAACTTTTCCATCCACAACAATACAAGCAGAGATTTTTTCAGTGATGACAATTTTATGTTTTGTGAAAACAACTCTAGCGGTGATGCAGAAACTAGTATAGTATTTTTGCTTAAAAAAGGCAAGAAAAAATTATGAACAATGGTCTTAATATAAACATATTACAGCGGAACATTCAAGGATTTACTATCATAAATTTGACCTCGAACAATTAATTTCTAGACTGAAGCCAAATATTGTTGCATTACAAGAAACTCACATAACTCAAAAGGATCTGCATTTCCTTCATTTACCTGGTTTTAAAGTTTTTCATCATAACAAAGATTACAATTATGCCAAATCAGAAATAGCCATTTTTGTTAAAAATAAAATTCATATAAAAGAGCACATAAAATCAAATGGCGACTGTTGTTTCAGTCTATAATTTTAAAATGTGGGATAGATTAACAAATATATATAAAGAAGGTTACTTCAATTTAAATCCTCAAATGGTCGACAACATAACTTTATTCAATAACACACATCAACTTATATTAGGTGACATTAATGCTAAAAATTGTATATGGGGTTCCTCCTTCAACTTCCATAGCGAGATGAAACATGGTTGTATTGAACAACACTATTCAATACGAGAAATACTTTAACTTCGGTTGATCTTACAATGAGCAGTGCTGATTTAACCCCGGATTTATTCTGGGTGCTGTTTGGACTTACCGGATGTTGCGGATCATATACCTATCATTGTAACAAACAACTCGGACAAAATAATAGAGAGAAGTTTTATCTCACTTTTTCAAGACATAAAAGCTGATTGGACACTTTTTAATACAAAAGCAGAATTTTTTTCATGCAAAGTTTGAAAAATCAACAAACATCAACAAAGAAGCCGCACAAATAAATCGAATACTAAGAAGTTCAGCCAATGAATCCATTCCACTCAACCGTAAACCTGACAAAATGAACAATCCAGTATGATTTAACTCTGAAATTTCTAGTTTAATTCGTTTAAGATAAAATGCTTGAAAGATATTTTAAAGTAGCAGAAATCAGAAAAATGCACTTGAATACCGAAGAGCCTGCGCCAGACTTAAAAGGGAGTGCAAAACTGCCAAAAGGCACACTTGGGATAATTTCGTTAACTCTTTAAACCCATCCATGGACGTCCGTTTTTTGTGGAATAAAATTGAATGTGCAATTTCGAAAAGGGCACACATGCCCGAATATTTAAAGTTTACAGGAAATAAAAAAACTAATTATTTTTAATGAAGTATAATAGTTCAAAAAATTTTATACGGATTATATTTTGGGGCTAATTTGTAACCGAAAATTACAGACCCGTATTAATTTGCAGAAAATTTTATTTTAGGTATCAAAAAATTAAAGGCAGAAAGTATTGCCTAAAAATAAATACTATAAAAAATCTTCTTCAAGAAGCTCTTTTTCATTTTTAGTTGGCCAATGCAGTATTTCGTTATAAAATTCTATAAATTCTACCGGTATATGTTGCTTGAGTTTCACAATATCTGCAATTTTCAGATAATTAATAGGTACTTGTATTTGTAGATCTCTAACAACCGGTATTATTCAACATGGCATAACTTTAGACAGATGGACATCACAGAAAAATATCGATTACAGAGAGTTTTCAGAGTTCACATCTTTAGTTGAGAAATATTCAGTTTCTATGGCTTTTAGAGTAATTACCAACACCAGTGGGAACAACTTGAATCCAAAACAAATTCACCTTCTGCCGTTAGGAACATATATCATCTTATAAAACATTGGTCGCATTTCTATACCCTTTGGCTCGCACAACCCAATAAAAGTTGATGATAGTCTGTCTCTTTTCATTAAGAACTCCACTGACCCAGTTTGCCTTAAAACAAAAAATGATGACTCAAAAGATAGATAATTTTTTACCAGAAATGACATTATATACAGATGGATCTTTTCAAAATTGGATTTCTTCCTATTCCATGGTAAGGCGTCTCGAGAACCAATACCAACTAATTTATTAAAAACGTTTACCGGATAATGTTGGAATTTTCGTTACTGAATTATCTGGATTACAAAGCGCCATTAAGTATGCTATAGAAAAACAAAAAAGTACTATTATATGCACAGACAGTCTTAGTGTCGTTAAGACTATTGAATATTAAGGAAAATCATCAAGCGCTTTATGGTAACTTAGTTTACCTTCCTGATCTCAGTTGTAAAATTATGATATTACAGATCCCATCTCATATTGGTATCGGTAGCAATGAAGCAGCTGATAAAGCTGCTAAGGGAGCGCTTATTTTACATGAAATCACTGAAATACCAACTTTTTTCAGAACTATATCAAACCCTTTTAGAATGTTTCAAAAAGAACAGAACACAGTGCATAGAAACCAAAATTTTGCAAAACACTAACTCGTCCAGAATGTAGTTTGCTGGCGCGATTGCGAGTCGACAAAACTAATTTTAACACCCAACATTACTACGACAGAACTGATCCTACGATATGCAGCTTCTGCCATGAAATACTGTTTTACACATTTTCTCAGAATGCATTGAATCAAAACTGGATATGCCACTGGAGGACGCCCTTGAGTGCACCACTAAAAACAACTTGCCTTTGATAAAGACATGTCTTAAAAAGCACAACATCCAAAATGTGTAGATCGATGTTCCTTTTTCTCAATTATAAAAAAATTATAAAATATATATAACTTAATCTTGTAAATGCAATTTTTTCAATTTTTTCCCCCTTTTGAATTTATATTTGCTTTTCGTTAGTCTTTTAAAGATGTTTTTGTAAACGAATATGAATTTTTGTTGCGCATATGGCCTAGTTATCCGGCGCCTTTTTTATTTATATTTTATAAATTTATATTTAAGATATAGTTTTAATAAATAAATAAATGCTTCTTAAAGGCCAAAACCGCAAAACCGACGAGGGTACCTGACGGATATTTGTGAATCTCTCGTGGCTGCCGATTTCGAAGACAGACTCACTCGACACATACCTTGCAGACCTCAATTCAAGAAAAGATTCAAAATATTAATATAACCCACAAGATGGTGTCTAAAATGTTGATAAAGCACAAAAATTGTGTAGCTATAGCAGATTGACGAAAACCATATATAGTATATGCCAGAAGAGCATGTGTGGTGAATAAAAATTTGAACTTTGTGGCTCATGCCTAAAATATGGCTAAGACTGAAAGATCTTTTTGTTTTGTATTATCTGATTGATTATCTTTAAAGCTATGTATGTATGAAATAAATCAGTCTTTACATATATCTTTTATGTTATTGTTGTTTTAAAAAGTTAAACAATTTGAAATAATCAAACAAGGAGTTGAAATTCGTATCCAATTTTAAGAATAAAAAAGAATTTTTATTTTTGTGTATTATTTTTCCCCTTTTTTCTGCCTACTTTTTAGTAAAAAGTTTAACCGAAAAAAACTGTGTTTATTTTTGTCTTTAAAAATCGTTCGGCTAGAATTAAAAAAAATAGTTCGTCGATTCGACGAAAAGTAACTTTTATGTACTAGAATGAGGTGTAACATTCCAGGGTTAAAATTAGCGTAAAAACTACAGGATATATATATGCTCACAAACTTTATGAGTATCATGGGCTCCTACAATTTCTAATGAATTTCTTAAACATGAATCTCATTTTATTCATATCTAAACATACTTCCTTATAAATAAAACAGTGCGTAAAAACAACTCAAACTCACTAATATGGACAAAAAATTGTTTGCTAGGGAAATACATACAGATTCCTCAAGGTTACCTATATAAAGTATATATCATTAAAAAGGTCTGTTCGTCTTCTTCCTAAGCTAAAAAACCGTAAATCGCTTAAAACGTATTTTTTATCCGTCACTTCAGATTTTGGAGCTGTTTTATAAATTTGAAAAAAAAAGGAATAAATACCACTCGAATAATTTTATTTTTGGTATTCGAAAACGCATAATTTGAGATTATGATTTTCGACCGCGAGTTTTTCAATTATGTGTGTTAAAGTTGTTAGATATTAAAGTAGCCATCGCAAACAAAACAAAACAATTTTTAAACTGCGAAGTCAGCTAAAAATTGCGGAAAATGTATCGTCACATAAAATTCTGAAAACCCTAAGTTACGTTTCTAAAATTTTATTGGAGAAAAAGAAAAACTTTTGAAAATGTAAAAATGTAACATTTAGGTTAAGCTTAAAATATTGTTGATAAGAACGTTGTCTTCAATGTGGAACTGTAAAAATTCGTGGAAACATATATTTCGAAAGGGTGAATCATAATCAATTAAAGAGTCAATTTCGAATTTTGTAACTTAGGTCCTTTTCTATGACAGTATATGTTTTATTTATTTTTTAGTTGAAACACAATCATTATAAAATTTTTTGAGTCAAGCTTAAAAATATCAACTTAAACGATTCAGATTGAAATACATGCAAACAAATTATAATTTTTTTTTCTCTGTTACTTCTCTAGGGAGCATATTAGCTTTCCACAAAGCATCCATTGCTTTGTTTCAGTTTTTCCAATCAGTTTGATCTAAGCTAAGTAGATGATTAATCCATTGTAGCTTCCTCCATATGATTTTGCGTAGTGGTGAAGTCCTTGCTAATTGGTGGTGATCTTTAGTTTAGCATTGTAATTTTTTGCCAGTGGGTGGCGTGTTTTCCTGATCATTAATCGGGTGTTCGTCATCATCGCCAGAGGTATGTGGGGAAGATCAGGGGGCTTCGTCTTTATATTTTAGATGGAGTTGTCTGGAGGGAAGTTAAAGCCTCTTTATTAAATATTCGAAACCACAATTAAATTTTTTTTCGTCATGTCCTCTCCTGTGGCTCGAACCTGGGTCGTTTGTGTTGTTATGCGTGCGCTCCACCCCATAAAAAAATAATTGTTCATATTCTATTAAATACAAAGATTTAGTTATATTATAAAAGTATAAATTCTTAAATACATCGATAGCATTTTTTTCTTTCGTTTTATTCATATTTTACCTCAACATTTGTCATGATTCTTTTTAATTTGATGAATTCATTCGCAATAAAAATGAAAACTTTAGCAATTGAATACCGTAATTAGGCAACTTGATACGTATCGAAATTAGTTTTTGTACGATAAATACTCGATTCGGAATCGGCAATTAGACCCCAGATTCAAGTTGTACTCGATAGCGACTGTCAGAAAAATAGCGTTACTTCCCAGCATAGCTGTTAGGTAATGATTTGTTATCATACTAATTAGTAATTAGACTACTTTTGTTTTGAAGGGTTAAGTAATTATTACGATTACGATTATTTTTGGTTTTGTACGGTTACTGATTTATTATTATTATTACAAGTAATCAAAAAATAATTAGGATTACTGACAATGCAAAATAATCAAAAAGAATCAAAAGTTATCAAAAAGAAATACAATTATTTTTGATTTTTTTTTTATTAGTTTCAACAATTGTATTATATATTGATTCGTACTACATTTTTTTCGGAACAGTTGATTAAGTCCTAAATTGCCTGAATTAATCGTTGAGAATATAATCAGCACAGTTTTTTTTAATACACTACAATTTGTAAACTAAAAATTACAGTATATTTAGTTACGAAATTAAAAGTTTCTTACCGACTATCCCTAATTTTTTTGATTTTAGTAATGAGCTAATGCGTGCAACACTAAATTTTGTGTTATTTTGAGCGATTTAAGATTGCAAACAATTAAATTGGTAGTTGATTTATTATACCTGAGAGTTTTTTTTTTTAATATTCTGATAAATCTGGAATCTTAAATAATATTATTTTCTTATGTTTTTTAATTAGTTAATAAAAATCTAATTAATATAAATAAATCTGTCATTTAAAATTTAATTAAGATCTGTAGCTGAAGTAATTGACAACATATGGGAACAAATAAAAATTGGAATTAATCAGTACTTACAAAAGGAGGATCAATCACCAATGGACGCAGCTGCTGAAGCATTGCTAAAAACCCAAATTTTACAAATTTCAAATAAAGACTCTCCAGTAAGACAGCTGATGTGTAAGTATACAAAAATAATAATAAATGCCATAATTTTGTAGAAAATTAACATTATTATTATCATCATTTAGGGAAACGTCTACAAAACTATTTCCGCTTGGCCACTCGATCAAAAGTTGGCTTACCTCCGCCACCACCAGGTTACACAGATTTCAAAGATGAATTGGAGAATTATACCACTGCCCTTAAGCGCGTTATAGCATATAATCATTCTGTTTTCGGTGAATACTTTTTGAGTATACTTACGCAACGACAAACAGATTCTACAACTAGTAGACCTAACGAACCAACATGCTTTTCGAGTGGTGCTTCCCAGGGAAAGGAACAGTAACAACGTACTACCATGAATGAAAATTAGCTTAGTTTTGTAGCCCAGCAGAAATGTAAAAAAAAAATCATTTAAAAGTGCTCTAACTGTCCATCATAACCGTTATAATGTATTTGATTACTGGAAAACAGTATTTATAATTGAATAATCTTAACAAATATATCATATATTTACAAAAAGTAACAGTTTTTCAAATAAAATTAAAATAAATTAACACAAGTTTAATAATTATATACAAATTATGCAATAGTCCTACTTTTTGACAGTAGTCAAAAGTACCTAACTGGAGTTTAAATATACAGTTGTTTCAGAAAAAATATAAAAAGCTGTTTTTCTTCTTTGTTTTTGCCACATTATTCTGTTTTTGGAAGAGAAAAATAGTTTTGGAGTGCATTGTCATTCATACTAAAGTGAGCGAAATAACTAAAACGAGCTGTTTTTACATGTTTTAAGATATGTTCACATTTTGCAAATATTTGACAAAAAACGTAACCACCATTTTATGGAAACATTTTCTTTTATGTGAACGCTTTTTAAAAAATGATTTAAAACTAAAAATAATAGTGAAATTTAAGTATGCAATAATATTTACAGGTTCTCTGCACCTTGTTTAGTTAAATTATATTTGTAATTTACTTCTCAATATTACATTTACCAGCTCGTGTGCATTGTTATCACTTCATTGTTAATGGAATTAATTACAACGGCTCACGCCTATTTTATGATTTATATATTTATTTATTTTTTAAATCTAAAAAGAAGCAAAATTAACAGAGGCAGAATGAATAATTTGGCAACATTGAAAAGAGAACTCCTTATTGTTTAACAAAATCCATTTATTAATAAAATGCATATCATAATCATCTAAAACTAAAAAAAACTAAAAATACTTCTTTTATTCTATCTCACTGCTTATTTTATGCACGCACTTGCTACTGCAATAGTATCTCAATGTAACGTTTTTAATTGTTATATTTTTTCTATTAAACTTCAAGATATGTTTTAATTTATAATCTGATTTTATTACGTAACTGTCAATTTAAAAAATGTAAATGGGTCCTTGCACAACGTTAAAACAACTAGAATTAGTTTTACATCATTTCAAAAATAGCCACACAACGAAAAATATCAGAAATGCTTGCACATTCTAAGAAGTCATTGAAAGCTTCATTCATGAAAATCGCGTTCATAACAAAGGCATAAAAGCACCATACAAAATTTTTAATGAACAACATGAACGATATATTTTAAGAAAAATAAAGGCTAATCCAAGGCTCAGCTCCAAAGCTAGCTGTCGAAGTTGAAGCTGAACTGGGCAAATAATGTTCTGTTGAAACTGTTAGTCGGGTTAACATGATATACATGGCCAAGTTACACATAAGAAATCTTTCATCAACCCGAAAAACCGACTAATCAGACTTAACTTTGCCAAAGAACATATTTCTAAGATTTCAGAATTTTTGAATTCTGTTACCTTCGCTAACCGACTAAAATTTAATATATTCGGTTCTGATGGCAAGTCCTATTTACGTCGAAAACCAAATAAAGAGCTCAACGAGAAGAATCTGAAAGCAACAGTGAAACATGGTGGTGGGAGCGTTATGGTTTGGGCCTCTATGTCGGCTGCTGACACTGGAAATTTAAATTTTATTGAAACAACTATAGACTAATTTCAATTACTCCTAATTCTGAAGGACAATTTGGTGGAAATTGCTGAGAAACGATCACAAACAAATGTTTTGTTGTACAAACTTGACTGATCTACAACAACTGTCCATATTTGCCAGACCTTAATGTTATAGAAAATTTGTGTTCGGTTGTAGAAACAAACAAGGAAAAACTAAATTTGAAGCAAAAATTAAAGACGGAGTGAAAGAATATTTCGCCCAATTAAGCACAAAAACTGTTCAAATCTATTCAAAATCGCCTTAAATCTATTATACAACATAGTAAGTGTTGTCACGCAAAGTATTAAATCAAATCAAACAAATTATATACATTATTTCGACCTTTCAAAAACTATAATTGCATGCTTAAAATAATCTGTAAGATTTTCTGTATTGCTTCATTCACTTAGTGCCACGACCGGTATCTGTCTGGTTTTACTAAATATTAGCACATACACAAACAACTATTTTATTATATATTTTGTTCACTTAGGTTTGAAATTAAATTTTAATTTTGCACATATTACATATATCTCCATACTATGCATAGAATCTGTCAACATTCTTACACACTAAAAATTTACCGGTAGTTAGATTATTAAAATATAGAGAGTAAAACATGAAAAACAGCGTATGCACATATAGTAATTTCGTTCACTGCATGTGATGGACATAAAATATTAACATGAAATAAAAGTAGAAACATTATGCAATTATATATAGCGTAGGCAAATCAAAGACAATTGGGCGTATTCCTTTCTAGTATGTCATTGTCGTTTTATTTTTAATTCCTTAATTCGAATTCTTGAAATATGTATGTAAGTACTTCGAAATGTCGAAGAAAAGTTACTCAAATAACCTTGGTAGCGCTACTGCATTTTGTGTGAATAAGCGCAAGGCAAATTCGTAAGGTTTAATTCGCTTTGGATAAGGAATACTATTAAAAACTCTTTATTGTTATAAATTTTATATGTAATACTTTTCATAATAAATAAAATGTTAACTAACTGTGCGAACGCTTTTCAAGTTTTTTGTTGTAACATCCAGGATCAGCAGTTCTTTTTACGATTTTTGTGATAGATTTTTTGACAAGTGTGTACGATTTGGTAATCATTTGTAAATTAAAAAAAAAATTGAATTTTCTGTGGAATCAGAGTTGCTTTTTGTAAAGCATATTTGTTTGCATCTTTTTTGTATGACAGTATGGCATCCGATTGCACATTTTGTTCCGACTGTCTTATGTAGGACAGAAATCTATCACATTTTTATTTTACATAATCGCATGACTTTTTAGGATAGTCAGTCATGGCCTTTAATAGACTTGGAGTAGAATAAAGCTACAACTGGCGAAAGAGGCCAAACACCTGGGTAGCGAGTTATTCTAGAGGAGAAATGCTAAGGAAAGGGTTAAGAAGGGACTTAATGCCTACTACACATATAAGAACTTTATAAGCAAGAGCTGGGGTCTTAAAACGATTACCGTGTACTGGATATACATAGACCTGTGTGACCTATTTTTATGGCTGTACGGTTCGGTGTAAAGTATTAAGGATGGGTGTGTACAGGAAATCCAGAGGCTTGCTTTAATTGGCATCATAGGTGCAATGAGAAGCACAACTTTGGTGTCCTTCACTTTCTTCCAATAGAAGACTTTGTGACGTGCAAGGCTGCACGGAGCTTATTTAGATCGAAGGAATATGGATTAATCGGGAATTTCAAGAGAGAGCAAATGTTTAAGGTCAGACATCATCCTTGGGCACACCTACGGACTGGACTATGTCTGGATTGATTCGGGGCTACCTCTGTTATTACAATCCTATTAGGAATCTCTAGGTTGGAGCAGATAAGCATATGAAAGTTGAAGGTTTTTACGAACGACTCGAAGATGTAGGAACAAGGCGGAGATCTACTTCTTAGAAATGGATGTCAAATGGCGTTTTTTGGGCGGAAATTTTAGCATTCTACAGGTCTTGGAATAGGTTAGGTTAGGATTCCAATAGGGTCTTACTTTAAGGACATTAGGGAATAGAAAAGTTTGGACTGCAGGGTATCAAGGAAATTATAGCCTAGTCTGAGGCTGGCTGGTTCAAAATATCTTCTTGGTATGAATCGGTATAGTCTAAGAGTCATTGTGGGCATAATTACGGTCACTTCTTGACAAGAAAGATGATAAGTAAATGAGAACATAGCACGCCAGATTTCTGTAGGATATGGGAGAATATAGAGAAGTTAGAGACAGTGCAGAACATGCTTTGCTATTTTCCAGGGCTTTAGCGCAGAAATCTGAGGTGTTTTGGGTGTCACACACTTAACAAGCAAAAAGGACTTGGTAACTTTATAGGGTTCACAATAGAAATTCGTTGGCTTAGGGGCCATCACTGGTCAATATTAAATAAATTCTTGCTTTTTTCTTCTTTTCTTTCTTTTCTCAACATTATGGGACTCGCAATGAACGGATTGGTCTGTGAGTTAAGGCGTATGACGCAACTTACCTGTCAACTAGTAGACTTCAAGGGGCCACACGTTTTTGTTGCACCTCAGCTTGCTTTTGCAACAATGTAATACTTTATTTTCAATGGATTTATCATCTATTATTAAAAGGGTAAGCGTTTCATCAATGCTGGTATCGACGGAAGCAGACGCTTTAACTTTTCACACCTTTTACAAATTTTTCAACAATATTCTGCTCCTCAATTTCTTTACCGGATCCCACACCTATAGAATTAATTTATTGGCTTTTTAAATTGCTATAAATTTTTCATCGCTTCTTCCAACGGTGGCAGTAGAATCTACTAATATGCGCCTCCTTCTACCAGCTTTTTTTATTTTAATTTAATTTAATTAATTTGTAAGTTGTTCCATACCTATGCCAATCGTCTCCGTTTGCAAAAACCACCAAAATTGATAAGTTTTATGCCCTTTCTTAACCCCTTTTCATATTCAGAAATTAGTACTTTATCTGAAACTGAAGTTTTGAAATGCCATATTTAAGTTTAATTTTCGCTACACTCGTTTCAATATCGTTACTAAAAATGTCGACGACAGAATATGTCATGTTGTGTCTATCTTCCTTTCAAAATAGAAATATACCGAACTTATGTCGATAAGGACAGCGGTGATACCAAATTGTCGCAGTGGATTCCTCCCTATCAAGAGACGAGCTGGTAATCCTGCTCCTAAGCATGGAACTGGTTCAAGCTATGATTGGTTTCTCCACCCCTTTTCGTTCCAACGACCTAGTAATGAAGTCAAAGCCTGTATTGTCAAAAACGCCCTAAATATCTAAGAAGGCACAAAAAGCCACTTTCCTATCAGAGAATGCCTTTTCAATACTGCTCAGAAGAGCCAAAATGGCTCACTCACTGGACCCCTCCATATACGCGAACTGACTCGGGTACCTATTCCTTATACAGACATCAATCAGTCTTTCTATCGTCTTCAAAAGAAAGGATGAGACATGATGATAGGTCTATACGACTTTGGAAGATCGCTAGGTCTACATGACTTTAGTATAAAAATCACCGTGACCTCCCGCCTCGCTTGTGGGACATAACTCAAACCAAAGTTGGCCTTAAAAATCAGTAACAATTTTGATAGGATTATATCAGAGCTCTTTTGCAGAAGAGCCGAAAACATCCCTTCTATACTTAGAGCTTTGTAAGGTTTGAAGAAGCTAATCGCACAGAAAACTCTGTTCAGGGTGAAAATTCTACCCGCAAGAATCTTGACTCCATTGATGACACTTCAAGAGACGGGAATACCTCGACACTCAGGTGTAACCATTCAGGAGTCAGAAAAATATGTCCTCAATAAGAGATCCATAGTCTCCCTTCTAGATCTAGTGTAGGCTCCGGTTTCAGTACATAGGGCCCCAATACAGTTAGATTGAATTATTTTAATAGAGTTGAAGTCGGGCCAATGCCGGCAAATTTTCAATGGACTGACAATATTTCCTCCATGTATCCCTCTTAAATCTTCTAATTTCCCTATTGTACTCCGTGAGGCTAGCACTATAAGTCTACCAGTCACCTGTGCGCCTGTCTCTATTGAAATTCTTCCTTACCATTATACTCTGGGTGTTTTGATGGGTTTTATAACTGCTTACAAATTTCGTTCAAGTCGGCAATATTTTCTGTTTGTTAATACAATTACGTTGTTTTACTATTTATAATAGAAGCTTCACTCACTTTGTTTGAACCACGCATGAGAAAAACTGCCGAAATGGAATATAAAGACAGACGTGATTAAAATATTCTTTTGAATGACAATGCCTGGCCACACGTCGCAAAACTTTCAAACCAATTGTTAGAAATGATCAAATGCCACTTTCGCCGTATATAACATACTCATATCTCTTTATGTGGCCTTTTTTATACGACATTACGCTATAACGGCCTGTTTGAATTATGGACGACATTCGCTTTATGGCGCAAATTAAACCGTTTTTTAACAAAAAATGTGAGGGAAGCAAACGCAACACATATTCATCTCGTTTTACTACATTCCTTTTTACGGCCTACATTTTCAAAACCTATCGAGGCCGTATGAAGAGGTATGATTTTATCTGCATGCATGTCACCAATTCACTTTCTTTGAAAAAATATAAAATCGATATTGGCTTAGAGGCGGGAAAAAGATGTAAGCAGTGATTTGATAAATTATTATTTTGACAAATTTGTTAATTCATTTTCTTTTTTGAGCTAAAAAAAACTAATCGAATTAGTCCGTAGTCGCAATACATAAATTATACTTATTTTTGTTGTAAATAAACTACGAAATACTTTAAATTTAAAAACCCACCCGCGGTTTTTTTAATATAATACTCGGGTGCGTTTAATTGCCAACCCTGCGTTTTAGATTTTGAACAGCAAAGACTTGATAGCAATTTTGACAATGAGAGTTATTTGTTTCCTAATTGGAAGCTGTAATAACTAGTGGAAATAATTTTTATCGAATTAAAATTAACAAAAACTCATAAAAATCATTACAAACTAACACAAAATGCAAATTGTGTAATTTATAAAATTTTTGATAATTTTGAGGCCTTGTTTGTGTAAAATTGATTTTTGGTTCTGGCAGCACTGGTATTTAGAAAATGTGAGATGAGAGCGAGAACTACGAAATAAAAATTGTTTCAATCATCGCACATTGAATAAGGTGGTGTTGTACAACAACTGATTTTTTTACAAAAACAACGGGGAATATTTTTTGTGTATGATAAGGCAAAAGTCGAAAAATTTTAAAACAAAGAAAAAATCGTAAACAAAAGTTTGATACAGTTAACACTTGT
Source organism: Wohlfahrtia magnifica (assembly GCA_023159175.1). Taxonomy (NCBI): domain Eukaryota; kingdom Metazoa; phylum Arthropoda; class Insecta; order Diptera; family Sarcophagidae; genus Wohlfahrtia; species Wohlfahrtia magnifica. The sequence continues at coordinate 2,306,681 of JAKWBJ010000486.1, read as the reverse complement.
TAAAAAATTTAATTTTAAATATTAACGTCTTTTAATCATAAATATAAAATATTAAAGTATTTTATATGCATATATTATATTTTAATGCGTTTTTAAGCATATTTTTTTCAATAAGGTATAGTTTAATAATATCCTAGGGTTGATCTATTTAGTAAGTCCCTGCTGTACAAGAAAAACTTTTGACAGTCTCTCGAACACAAATTAATAAAAAAAAAAACAGTCAGCCGAACAGACAACAACTGTTTTTTGTACAAAAACAACAGGCAATATTTTTGTACATTGTATTGTAGTGTCAAAAAATTTCTACTAGAAATATTTTATTTTGTTGAAAATTTTAATTTTCAAATATTTCGTTTTTGGACGTTTTTCAATTATAAATATTAAATATTTAGACATATGTATTTATAAATATATTATTTTTAATGCGTTTTGATACATGTTTTTTGTAATAAGATATAGTTTAATGATATCCTTGGATCGTTTTTTTTTTAGTAAACCTCTGGTGTGCAAAAAAATATTTTGACAGCATGTGAACTATGATGAACAAAAAAAACTATCAGCTGGACAAACAACTTCACCTTATATAATTTCACCATGCTCTTTGTGTTAGCGAAGTGAAACAAAATATTTTCACTCATAGTATGAATCATAGTGATATTTAAGAACCAGCTGATTTTTAATTTTTTTTTTTTTTTGTTATCCTGTAGCTGTCAACAGTTTTGTTTTTATTCATGTTATTGTTTACAATTTCTGTTTTCTTATTAAAAAAATATAGAAAAATTTTGTAAAAAATTTTACAATTATTTGAAATTTGTGTATTTGAGTGTTTTTTTTAGAGAATTTTTTGTGTTTTTTTTAATAATAAATAAATAAAATAAATAAATAATTCCAAATTTTTCTTCTAATTTGCTGCCGCTAAACAAAATACCAACAATTGACGCATTTATACATATTTTTAAGAAAAGCATTGCTAAATTGAAGCGTTGTTGTCCTTTGATGTGATTTTACGAGTCATCATCATTATTTTAAATACTTTGTTTTTATTATTATTTATCTTTTTTAAATAAAAATAATTTTTTTCTGTGTGTTGTTCTTCAACTCTTTAATATTAAAACATTAATGTCATAAAATGTACTATCCAACAAAAATTATTATCATTGTTATTAAAAATTTATTTACAAATTTGTTTTATTATGATTTAAACTTGTGTAGCTGTAAAAAACACCCGATATTTTAAGTGTCTTCTATTTAATTTCTGTCGTGTTCTCGTGCTCTCAGTTATATTTCCCCATGAAATTTATATTACTCTTTACGTGAAAACTCGTATCAAAACTTTCTGTGATTTTGTTTCATTTAAAGATTAAAAATTAATCAGATATTTAAGACTATCTGTACGCAGAACAAAAATAATAGTAGTACATAATTAAGAATTAGAATAATTACTGCATTACGAAAAGAGAAAACTAAAGAAAATCGAATTCTTTGTACAATTTTGCAAGATGCTATACTTTAAAGCAATTTAATTAAATTTTAAATTGGTAGTTAGGCCTTTTTCTTTAATTTGTTCAGCTTTTCTAAGCGGTAATTCGGTCCCAGGTCTTAAGTCCATCGCTTTGCTTTCTCAGATCATGGAAAGCAGAATATTCAGTCCTATTATGTAAGTCGTTGTTGACACACATTGTTATTGCCGACGTAAAATTGGAAGTCAATGTTGACATTTATTGACTACTGTTGTCGAGTATTTAGTATTATGTAAGCCGCATAAGAGTCGAAAAGTTGTCAATAGTGACTTTGAATTCTCTACACACTTTATGGCTATGATTTAAGCAAATAGTGTGTAAAAACTTGGTTTTTTTGTTTAAGTAAAAAAGTAAAGCGTTGGAATGGAAATAAAGTTAAAACTAATTTCAAACAATTTGGAAAATTAAGGAACTTGAGAATAATCCAAGCTAGGCAAGGGATATTTCAAAGAGGTTCAAATGTGAACAATTTCAAAAAAGACTGGGAAAACATTAAGATGAAGTTAAATTTAATGAGCCCACTATTAAGACGGTAGGCAATAAGTATGTAAAAAATAATTTTAGAGTAAACATTTTTTAAGTTTTATTGTTAGGTTTGGTTTGGGGAAACAAAGCCGAAATTAATGCGACTGGTTGCTGAAGTAATAAGAAATTAAAGCTTTCTCCTTTAGAGTAAGTTGCAGTCAACTTAATGCAGCATGATAAACAAATTAATTTGGCTGGTGTAGCCATAGAAATTCAATCTCCTGTAGGCGATATTGCAGAGGATATTACAACATTTACCGGACAATTTTAGAAAATAATGAAAATGTTCCTGAAACTGCAGGAAGTGTCAATCAAATTGTAGCAGACAGAAGAAAAAAAGTCACTGTAATGTTGAAAGGAAAGAATTACTGCAAAAAGTCGATATTTTTCAAAGTAACAAATATTTAGTAAACTTTCACAGTAATCCCACATAAAAACATTTTTTTTTATTTAAACTTTTATATTAAATTTTGCAGAACTGAGAAAATAATGATATAAGAAAATATTTTTACAGTTTGGAAGGTTCCGGAAATGTCTCAAATGATCTCATATCCTCTATCAGGGATTATTTAATTGGAAGTGCTGCCAATGCTGGGTGACACAAAATATATCAAATCCTACAATTTAGGCGTTTTTATTCTCGTCACAATATATAATTATTATTTTCTTCTTCTAAAAATCTACAGTGTATGTCACTTAATATCATTGTCACTTAAAATCATTGATGTTTTCACTAATTGAAATAACAATTAATCAATTAAAGTGAATTTTCAGCGTAATTTACCGTTAATAGATTAATTATCTAGAGTTTTTATTAAACTTATTTGTATTTCGAAGAAGTTTGAATGACAAACGTAAAAAATTAAACTGAATACTGAAAATGAGAGGCAATTTGTAAGTTTTCATCATAAAAAAAGAGCGATCTTATCCCAAATATCGGAAATAATTAATCGTAGTCATAATAATGTCTAATACATAATTAAAAGACACGAAAAAGAAAAGTCGGATAACAAATAAAACTAAAATATGTTTTAAATTAAAGTTAACTAATAATGGGGAGCGCTAGATAATCAGGAAACTAGCACATAGTCCCAGCTTGTAGCCTCAAAATTAGTAGGCGAATTGGAGGTATATTTGAAAAAGGAAGTAAGTGCGTCTACGGTTCAAAAATTCTTTCTTTCAGTTCAAGAAGAACGGAATAAAATAACTCCTTAAACTTGCAAAAATCTTGTAGAGTTCATGCCAAGAAGGCTCTAAAAAATAGCAAAGAATACCCAACAAAATATTAAAATTATTTCATTTTTAAATCTTTTCTTATTTTTATCCTTTAATTATAAGTTTATATAAGTGCACGATTTTAAGTGAAGCATGCATTTTGCGAATTTTTTTAACTTTTTGCATACTGTTTGTTAATTTTTTATTTTTTTTGTTGAAATACATATTTTTTATTCTAATTAATGGATGTGTACTTTAATTTTGAATATAATCACCCCTGTCCCTGTTTCGATTACGTCTCCGCATTCAGTTACGTTTCGATCGAAAATTGGATTTAAAACAAAACTGAATCGAAAGAATTGTGAGAAGACAATAACGTTCTTAAAAACATAGGAACGTATGAAATTGAAACAGAAAAATAAGCAAATTGTAATAAAAACTCAAAATGTAGTGCATACTCAAAGGAGTTCAATAAGAAAATACTCATTTTTTGTCTCTTACATGCAAATGGACAAACTTTAAATTATAGACCACTATTCTGCGTGTCGATTATGTTTTCGCACTCAGTTACGGTTCGATCGCAAACTGGTATTCCAAAAAAACTAAATCGAAAGACAAAAAAAAATAATGTCCTTAAAAGCATAGGAAAGTATGAAAAAAGAACAGAAAAATAAGAAAATTGTAATAAAAACTCAAAATGTAGTGCATACGAAAGGAGTTCAATAAGAAAACACTCATTTTTTGTCTTTTTCATGCAAATGGACAAGCTTATAATTATAGTTTTATACAATTTTTTTTTTAATTTTGTATATTTTCATTTTGTATTTAATAAAATTAAATAATATAATAGAAAATGTTAGCCAAATAGTTTATTCTCAGTCACAACTTTAGCAACTTAGAAAAACGTAGTTACGATTATAATCTGTGTATAAATTAATAAAACACTTGTTTAATGTTTTATGACTCTGTTAAAAATAAATTTTCTTTATTTAAGAAATTATAACTACAATGAATACTAAGCAAATATAAAATAATATTAAATATGGGTATTCAATTAAAAAAATATACAAAAATAAATTCTAACTAATTTGTAGTCGTGTTAACTCCTCCCCCACTTAGTGAGAGCCGTCCTCGGTTCTCGAGTAGCTATCGATTGCCACCTGAACATCTCGTTGAAGACGTCTATTTCTTTGCGCTCTATACAACTTAATTAACAAGCAGAATGAACGCTGTTGTTGCGCTTGAAATTACTGGCCTTTTAGTAAGCTCGCTCTTAATTTCCCCAATGTGGTGTAGATTTTTAGCACTCAATTTACCCAAATACGAAAGGCTTAATATTTCCTGATGACCGGTAATATTGATCGTTAAAGCTGCGGCTGGATTAGGTGTTCTTTTTACCATGCCTTTTTCGTTTTTATAAATGGAACCGTTAATTTGAACCTCATCCTCATACGTTAATAGGTAAGTTCCGGTTACGATTTTTGGGGAGCTTTTATTTACAATTATTTCAACTGTATCATCGTTAATAATAATTATGCCATCATCAATCACCATCAATGGTTCAAGGTGACTAGGTGGAGTGTTGCAATGGGCTACTCAGACGGAATGAAGTTGTTGCGCACAAGTGGGCACTGAAAACTCTTTGCAGAAAGTTGACGTTAAAACTACGCTACAATTTCCTATCGCCAACACCTGTTTTTCACATTCCGCAACGCAATTATTTTCAGTAAGGTGCAAGATGGTTCCGTTATGCTCGATGTGGAAGAGAGTTAACTTCCTGCACTCCAATCTAGGCTTAGGATACTTAATTAGAAAATATAAAAAATCATTACTTAATAGAATCCAAATATACGATACATCTATTAAATCCGCTACGTTTACATTTACCCAGCGCTTATTTATTATTTCCTTCAAATCTTCACAATCCACGTTTAAGGGGTTGACGATCCATATCCTTGCAAGAGTGACAGTCGTTATTAAAATCTCAATTTCAGAAATCACCACTCTATTCCTCGAGAGCAGGGTCTCATATAAACGACCCATGTCCACCTGCCGAACCCTTGCATTTCTTATTATTATATTAACAGTTTCCGTCAATTTATTTATCTGTTCTTGAGTCCTCGTGTTCATAATCATTTGTCTATTGTTCGAATCAATCAATTGCTGTTGTCCAAATTTTATTTTCTCAAAGTCATCGGAGTCCGGTGTACCGGCAACCACCTTAAGGGCGGTACCTCAAATATCGAGGCTCCCAGCATATCTATGGTGGGTGTTCAACGACATCAAAGCCGACTCTATACGCGCTAGATCGGAATTCAATAACTTTACCATATGTGATAATGGAAAATGCTTCGTAAGTTATTTTGTCTCATCAATAATGTCATAGTATGCTGTAAAATTTGTGGTGTGTTGTAAATAATCAAAATCCTGCCAGACAACGACATTGCCGTCGACAACAGGAAAAGCATCAGCACCAAAATTCTAAGACAAATACAAAGAACAAGAAACACAGTCAAAAACAAAACTATAAAAAAAATAAAATTAAAAAATCTATCTAATATTGTCCTTATGGACCACCCCCCCTTCAATAAGGACAGTGGTTCCCATGTCCGCCTCTATCTTTTTAAGGGAGTCAATTTGTTCCCCAATCTCCTATTATTTTTCACCATTACCATTTCGCTCATCTCAAATACCCTATTCTGCCTTGAAGGATTATTTCTTCCCAGCTGAGCCTGCTGGGCCTTATCAATCCTTCCTCTTATTTCCGCCGCAAACCCAGGCAGGGCGGGATGAACTATATCGATAAGCCTTCTCTCGGTCACGGAATGAATGGACCGATTACATTTGACTGTTGCCAACAGTATAAGGTCCACAGTATTGTCGGCCTTTCCTTCCAAGTTGAGAGACCTTGCTATCTCTGCTAGAGTACTGTGAAGTCGCTCGACTTGCCCATTTGAAGTGCTGTGCAAAGGAGGAGCATTTGCCATGCTAACCTCAAGCTCGTTTCTCAGCAGGAATGCGATTGTCTCAGATTTTAACGAAGGTTCATTGTCGCAGTAGATATTCTTTGCACCAGAAAAAAAATTCATCAACTGAATTATTGCAACCCTCAAGTCCATAATGGTGCGCGACGCTATAGGTTGCATCACAGCGAACTTGGAAAATTTGTCAATACACGTCAAGAAATGTTTGCCGTCGGTGGAAAAAACACCAATAAATAGCATTTCACCCACATAAGATGGTACCGAGACCCCAATTCCTGTTTCCTTGGTTACCTGTCATATTTGGTTTTTGCACAGATGTTGCAATTCGCCACAATTTCATTCGCTAGCCTCGTCATATTCGGAAAGAAGTATTCGCTAAGAATCCGTTTTACATTCTCCTGGGCGGCTCTATGAGCGCAGTTGTGTTCTGTTACTACTATGTCCCTCTGGCCATTCTTATTAAAAATATCCAACACCATATTCTTGCAATGCCAAAACTCGTTGCTGGAAAGCTCCTGACAAGCTCATCCTGTATACTTGCCAGTGTTGGCAAATCGCATACTATCGCGTTTACCACTTCAGGGTTAACTACCAGCTTTAATTCCCGAATAAGACAATTCTTATCGGTGAACCTAACAAGATGCCGAGTTTTTTTCGCAAAAATTATGAAATTCCGCTTTGAGGGGAAGGATCCCTCTTCTAATATGATCTGGTTTCTAAAACAATTGACAGGATTTTCGATTGTTTTAATCACGTAGGTCATTGACTCCTCACTATGGATTGTGGCGACATCCGAATTCACCTCCTGCTCCAGCAAATGAATGTTCTGGCGTGAAAGAGCGTGTGCCACATAATTCTCCTTTCCAGGCTTGTGGAACACTTTTGCATTGTGCTCGTCGATAAAAGCCTTCCAGCGTTTTATTTTCTGTCAGAAACCGCAAACTTTAACGGCATTGGTCCGTATAAATATTCAAATATTTTACACCGTAAAGGTAATTTCTAAGCTTTTGCAAAGCCCACACTATAGCGAGTAGCTCTCGCTCGTTGGTGGGAAAATTTAATTCCCTATCTTTTAAAGTCCTGGATCGAATGTCGTTGGATCGAATGGCTTCTTAAAGTTTGGATAGAGCAGCATAACATCTTCCGAAGATAAAATAGCCTTCAATTTCTCAAAAGCTCGAAGCTGGTTCTCATTAAAATCTACCTTAATCTTTTTTGACTGGTGAGCACTCACTTTCCCATTCTCACCCTTCAGGATATCCGTTAATGGTTTTCTATTGAAGCAAAGTCCTTAATAAAGCATCTATAATAACTTGCCAGTCCCAAAAACGATCTGACATTAAACAAAGTCCTGGGCTGTTCATAATCACGGATAGCCCTTACCTTCTCAGGGACACTACGAAGCCTAGGTATTCAACACTTTGCTTAAAAAAGTGTGACTTTCCGTGAGCCTCTCATGTTGGCCTCATACAGTCTATTCAACACCCATGCGATATGATCGACATAGACGTAATATGTTTTTCCTATCTGTTCCCTAAGCACATCATCAATAGCCCTTTGAAAAGTACTGGGGGCATTTTTTAGCCCAAAAGGCAGTCTACAAAATTCAGCTTCCTAAAATCAATTACTAACCTTTTCTTTATATTGCCCTGTTCATCTCTACCTTTCTTATCCACCACCCAGATGGGATTGTTGTAAGGAGACCTAGAGGGCCTTATTATTCCATTTCTCTGTAAATCCTTTATTTCGTTATTTACAAAGTCTGCCTCACCCATGGGGTAGGGGTACAGTTTTGAGTAATTTGGGTTATCATTGACTGTGCGAATAGTAGCAACAATACTTGTGTTATTAGGGTTCACAAAAACACCCGATAGTTTCTTTATTACCCTTCGGAATCTGTCCAACACCGCATGAGGGACATCAATATCCTCTACTTGTGTGAAGCTCACACTATCACACTCTAAAAATTTTAGTTTCTCGGTTCCCGTCCTGGTTCGAATTTCCTTTCGGTTAAGATCCAGTGTGGTACCCGCCTGCGTCAGCAAGTCAAGTCCAGCTACACCGTCAAGTGTTGAGAGTGAGGGGAGGATAAAATAGGGGCTATTTATTTCAAAAAGGTTCAAGAGGCATTTTTCATGGATATTATTAAATCCATGTATGGATCTAACCACAAAATGCCTAGTTACAGGTTTCATGTGATTCAATCCATTTAAGGGTTTTATATAATTTTTAGATGCTCCCGTGTCTATCAATAATCTTATAACTCTCCCTGCTAACACCCTGTCTATAAACGAGAGCAGGGAGTCTTGCCTAAAAAGTTAATCTCATTAAACCTCTCTTCCTCGTCAATTTCCGAAGCCTCCACCTCTGCAGCTGCTTGGTATTCGTCCTGTGCCAAGCTCGATTATAAATTTTCCTGAGCAAAATTATTTATTCTTTGGTGCTTTGTATTCGTAAATTTCGCCGATTCATCATTTGGTCTCTTAATAGCCTGTCCTAAACCTTGTTGGTGTGGTATCGAAACCCGGTTGAAATACTACTGACTCCGAATAGGGGCAGAAACCTGTGCAGTACCAGTGCGGAAGCCTGTCGGCTGCCTGAAGCGAGATGAATGGTCGATGTCCATCGGTTGGATGATGGCTTAATTTTCCAAACGCCCGTTGTCTTGAAAAATATGGGGTTTTCCCCAACCGCGGCCTAATAGACTGGCTCTGACCTGCTCTTTGTCTCTCTTTATCTTTCAAACTCCTGGCATAATTCGTCCCGAACATATACCGTTCGTGATTTAACTCAATCTCCTGAGCAAGTGCCAGTGCCGAGGGCAAGTCACTCGGCCTCGCCGAAAAGGGAACATCACTCAAACTCTTTTTCGTTCCAGATATAAGCACACTAAGTGCATCCGCCCTATACTTTTCGCTCATGGAGACCGCTATATCCTTATCGTAAGTCATTATCGTTTTGTTTATAAGGAGAGTTAGTTTTCTCTCCACCTCATCGTAAAATTGCAATGTAGTCATATTTCCCTGCCGAAGTGAAGAAAGTTCTTGTTCAATTAAGTAATAGGTAATAGGAACTACCCACGTGACTTTCGAAAAATTTGTACGCGGTTTGTGCCGCTTGTCTCCAGGAGACGTAACACTCCTGTTTTCCATCGAATTCCGGCAGCGATTTTACTATGTTCAATGATTCGTCGCATTGTATTTCTGGCTCTATTTCTACGTCCTTATACAGTACAACCTCAGGAGTCTTGACAACAATGTCGTTAAATTTCCTATTAAGCTCCTCAATCTGTTTGTCAAATGTTTGCCTCTGTGATTTCAGGGCGGCACAGATGGCAGTTTCTACCAACACCCTCATTTGGTCGGCGTTTATAGTCATATTGTAGTCCGATATTATTTTCCTTAGATTCTTGAATACCTGATCTAATTCATCTGAAAGTCTATCGTCGTTCATGAAAGATTTGTCAGTACCGAAAAATTAAGGTTTAGCTATAAGATATTAAATCAACTCGTGCAAGGATAAAATTGTCAACAAAATTGCTTTAACTCAAATGGTTCAATATTTTTATCCTTAAGTTTTAAGATTACAAAATGATTTTCAAAAAAAAAAAAATTGTTTTTAACTACATTCCTTGCATTAATGAATGAATAATTTAATACCTAATTTTTCACAGAAGTATTAGTTACTTTTTTAACTTAATTATTTTCTAAACTTACACCTTCCTCATAATTGGTTGACAAGGAGGTATGTTGACGGTGAAGAGGTTGTTGTGGAACTTGATGTTATGAAAGAGTTGTCGTTGGTCCTCCTGTAGCCGGTGCTGAGTTGTTACTCATTTAAATTTTTGTTGTTTTTGGAATTTCTTCTTTTAAACAAAAATATAAAGTTTTTTTTCTTCGTTTAAACAGAAATATTAAGTTTTTTGTTTGCTTTTCGCTTGATTTACTGAGCTTCTTCCGTTGTTTTATTTTTTGGAATTATTCTATTCGTTGCCTTTTCATTTTTGTTCTTAGCAGTTTTTTGAAGTTAGTTTGGTTGCAGTTTGTAATTTTTAATAAAGTTTTTATTATCTAATTATTAATTTCCAGAAAGGAATTTCCTTAGCACAATTAAATTCTCGCGAAAGGTTTTTAAATCACCATTTATACAGGATTCATTTTTTTATTAAAAATTTATTTACACGATTAATATTTATTTACCAACTACTTTACAATTTCCTTCTTACTTTATTTAATTAATTTATTCGTACCACACGTTGGGCGCCAATTATTAAAACACTTGTTTAATGTTTTATGACTCTGTTAAGAATAAATTTTCTTTATTTAAGAAATTATAATTACAATATTTTTCCTTAGTCAAAAATGCAGAATCTTATTTTATTTAAAAAAACAAAATTATAATATTTATCTGTTACCCAAAAATGCTGATACCATGTCTGCGACCTGTTTGGAGCTTTTAGGTAACAGAAAAGAAGTGTAGTATAAAACGGTAAGTAAAATGAAGATTAAACAAACAAAATAGTATTAAATATGGGTATTCACTTAAAAAACATACAAAAATAAATTCTAACTAATTTGTAGTCGTGTTAACTTATATAAAAGAGGACTATAAAATCCATTGTAATTGATGTTCTCTGAAATGCGCCATCCGATTTTATTCTGTAAGCTCTTGAAAGGTGAATTCAGTACCAAGGTTTTTATGTATATGCGGTTTTTGTAAGTCCATTGGTTCGCGAGTTATTGACGTTAGAGTGACCCCTTTGTATTGCATAAGTTTTACTTGAAAACGAAATTTGTTACAGCATTTAAAATTGTGTGAGTTAGAAAATTCATATCATTTCATTCATTTTAATTTGATGTGTGGCTTCACTATAGTTCAACCGTATACAATTTGTATGTCTATATCTTTAAAACGTTAATAGCAAGTCTTTAAATTTGACCCAAATAACTTTGTGGTCAATAAAAGTCATCAGTCAAAAATTGGGACGAATTGGATGAGTGCGAGTAGCACCTCTCATACAAAGAAAATATTGATTTTTGTATATCTTTGGAACGGTAATAGTGGAAGATTATGAATTTGGTTTAAGTAACTTAGTAGTTAATGCACATCATCAGTCGAAGTTTGGGCGAAATTGAATAAGTGGGTGTACCATATCCCATACAAATTAAATATTGATTTTTGTATATCAAGAGAACGAAGGTTCTGAATTTGGTCTAAATGACTTCTTATATAGTACAAACCACTAGTTAAAAAGTTTGCGGAATCGGATGTGGGCATGGTTTCTAAATTTGGTTTAAATAACTTGACTGTCAATACAAACCATAATAAAAAAAGCAGAAATTTGCATGTGTAGAGAACGTAACATTTAAAGATTTTTTTGTCTATACACATCATTCAAAAAGCAGGTACACTACAAAGGCTCTCAGCAACGCGGGAGGGATTACTCTAGTACAGAATATATACAATCGAAAGAAAATCAACGGAATTAAAACTCAGAATACCAAATTTGCCAAACGGAGAAAATTTCGATTCGACAGAAACGCAGGGTAGGGGTGAATATTTACATTGCCTGTTAATTTTAAGTTGTTTTAAAAATGGTGCTGTACGATCTTAAGCGACACTCACTGTATAACAACTAGACGTCGATAAAGCTGTCTTACATAATACCAACTGGGCGCCAAGGAGACAGTAACATCGTCTCCATGTGACACCGACAATAAATTTAAGAGCGTGTCAACGACGGCTTATACAATAGTGATAATTAGCTCTGTTAAGGTTTCTTTAATATCTTTCGCTATAAGTAGAATGCATCTAAAAAAATCTTATGAAAATAAATTTACTATTAAGCGATATTTTAAGAAATTACCGAAAAAAGTTACATAAATGCTTTCTTGTCATCAAAATTTGAACTAAAATTTAATTTATAAAATTTCAATAACCAACGCGTCAATAGTTAAAATACATACATTAACTTTGAAATTTTTTTCTGAAATTATGGATACAGTAACTTTTTTATATAAGAAAATAATTTTAAACTGTGTGGATAAAAGAGAAGAAAAAGTTTTTTACACAAACGATCATAATTTCGTTAATAGAAAAATAAAATGTGGAAGACTTTAAATACGCATAGTCGATTTGTATCATGTTCGAAGTATCACGATTAAATATTTTGAAACAGGATTATACAATTTTATTATTATTTAAGATTAGGATTATAAATAGCTATCCAAAACGTGTGCAAAAAATAAAAAAAAGTTTAGAGATTTCTACTTTAATTATCAGGTTTATAGTTGAAAAATCATATACAACTCAATTTACGGTTATGCTCAGCAAAACTAAACGAAAGACGTAACCGCAATTACTTTTTAAATTCTGGTATATATTTAAAATTAAAGTTATACTTATAACCTTGGTTGACGAATAGATAAACCAATATGTGCACAAAAAATAAGTTAACTTGCAAATTTATTATGATTTTCATTTTCAACAGTTGTCAAATTAATCAAAATATATTTTTATAATAGATATTTTTAAGTTGTTTATTAAAAAACTATATAACTTTAACATTTTTTTCTCTTAGCATATTGTTGTGAACATAAGTACTTTTTAAGTGACAAAATTTTATGATAAAATCAAGTTTCTTTCAATTAGCAGGGGTCTAGTCGCAGCTTTCTATATTGAATAGTCAGTCTATCGCACAAAAATATAATTCGGTATGTAATAAATTGCCTAATTACGGCATTCGAACTAGTTTTTATTCTTATTGGCCCTTGTTATGGTTGGCATATTTGGTGCCATATTTCGCAATTTTTACCCTAGATTAAAGAAAACAAGCAAAATTTATCTTTAGTCAATTAAGTGTCGAAAAAAATTACGACTCGACAACCATGATATTGTGACTGAATTTGATTGTGAATGAATTTATTAAATTTTTAAAATATGTCGCGGCTAAATATAAGTCAGTATTTACATTATTCAATTTAATTGGAATTTTGCGTTTAAAAGAGATTATTGACTATTATTTATTTCTTCAATCTATTGCAAAATTTAATTTATTTACATTCATGAGAATCAGATGAGTTTGTTTTTTTGCTTTAAGTTTAAATTTTAGGTTATCTAGAAAAATTAATCAGGTATGTGATGGAAATCGATTTTGATCTAAATTGAAATCGACAGAAATTTCAAACTGCAAACCTAATCAATATTTTAAATTCTTTTTTTTACTTGTTATATTAATTACCATTAACATAACTGCCTGGATTAGCAAAACTCTTAATAAATAAGGAGTTGCAAGATTTATAAGACTTTAAAAATAATGTCGATTTCAATTTAAATCAAAATCGATTTCCATCACAAACCTGAATATTAATTGTATTTGAAGTCAAAATTAAAGAGAGCATTAATTTTCCCCCTTTTTTTGTTTACAATAGCTAGTTTGCTATTTCACAATGTTAATACATTAAATCGAAGACTCGCTATCGAAAGTAATGATCTTAAATTTTGCGTTTATTTTTCGATATCGACTGCTATGATCCCGAAATAAAATTATTCGATCAAAGTGAATTAATAACGAAAGCGGCGATTAGATTCCAGGTGTTTAATCAATATATGATGAGTTTTATTTTAAAAAAATTGTTCCAGTATTAAAGAGCTAAATAATTGAATTTAAAACTGCTTATCAATCAGTTCATATTCGGTTTGACGGAACCTTACTATATATATTGTTATTTGTTTATATATAATTTAAATATTATTTAAATAAAACTAAATACGAGTACAATTTGTATAAAAAGTTTTGTATATAAAACTAAAAAAGGTACGTATATAAGTAAAAAAAATTATAGTTTATATAAAACATGTAAAATAACAAATTAATTTCATCATGTAATAAGCCAATGCAATAAGTAATAAATTACATAATAAATATACTAAAACAAACCCATATTTTAAATAAAATAAAATTGTTTTCATACCGTATTTAGTTCAAATCAGCTCTTATAAAGAAATCACAAATCAATTTATTGGTAAACAGTAAGTTTTAAATCTAAAGTAATTTAATAGTACTATATACGCACTAAATAACTAAAAGTGCAGCGCCATGCTAAAAGTGCTATATGACTAAAATGTTACCACTATTATTTGTACACAACAATAACTTCAATAAGCAAGTATATAATATTTTATAAAATACACGTTTAAATTAGTTAAATAAACATATTTGGGACTCATAAATATTGTTTCACTTGGTGTTATCTTTTTTTGTGAAGTGTAATGCTGCCAATTGAGGCTTTCGCAAACATACAAATGTCGAATTTCTAAACAATTCTATTTAATATTTGATATAAACTTATAAACTTTTTGTAAGCTAAAACATAATTTTGCCAATAGTGGCCAATTAATAGTTACTTAAAGATACAAAAATAAACAAACAGGCAATGATTGATGAAAGTAAGATTACAAATTAAAGAATTATTAAGAATAACATTTAAAATGCTTAAAAACAAAAAGTTTGTGTTATTTTAATGCTTTTGGAATGCTGATTTTATTTTATCCTTTTTTTAAATAAAATAACTGAATAAGTAAACTGGTAAGAGAAAAGGAGGCAGATCGAGATGTCGCATAAGGATCACCTTTTTAGATTTTACATTTTGGCAGATTTGGATCCAAAGCCAAAAATGTTTCCTTTCTAGCTAAATACTCGTTATAGCGTAAGAATGCATATCTATAATGAATTAAAAACAAAATTATTTTTTTATAAGTAATTTTTTTATAATTAATTTTAAAACTTACTCAACGTAATCAAAATCAATAGTGGAATGTTCAGCTTGTATGAGACACCATATAACCCAAAAAAAGTGTGCCGCTAATGCAAATTGATTTACTTGAACATATAAGGTTTCAACTTCAGTATCACTAACTTGTGAACGTTGCAAATACGACTGCAAGTATACTCTTAACCATTTTAATTGAAATTCTCGACTGGGATAAAGGGAGTAGTCAACAGTATCAACACCAGCAAACTCGGCAAAATGATTTCCAATGTCGAAAGCCTGGTAGTTGTAATCCGCATATTCATAGTCTATAAATGTCACTTTGTGACAAGACTCAGTGTAAATTACATTGCCCAGCAATAAATCGTTGTGTGCAAATACCAACGGTGAACCCAAAGCTTCCAAACGCTTGTAAAGTTCGGCAAATTCCTCTCGCATGCGTGATATGGGTAAAAATGTGCCTTCAAGTCTATATTATGTCCAGAATATAAATCAAAAGGAATAGTAAAGATTTAAATGTTAGCAATTATTTTTTAATTCTTCATTTACATTCTTGCTCTGGCGACTTCATGTTTTATTATATTTAAATGAACGTGAACGAAAAATGGAAGTCTAGTAGGGATGGCGTGCTAAACCGCCAGATAACCAAACAGTATTACATTCTCCGATCTGTTATATAACCCCTTGTTGGACGGACAACATAAACTACTTACCTATAAAATAATTATTTTTTGGCATATTGCAATAAGTAAACGAACTCATAAATTCTTCATTAACTAAAAAGTGAAATTACCTTTTATGTTTTTTGACATCAGAGAATTGTTCAGGTACTAAATCAAAGAAACTTTGAGTTTTCTTCCATAGCATTGGTATTTGCTTGCTAATTGTGTCATTACTCCAATTTGGTTTAACCAATCTGTGCATGTCAGCCATACGTTGAGCCACCAATGGCCAAATTTCCGGCCGGAGAACACTTTCGGTATTGAGAGTAACACCAGGTACAAAATCATAAACCAAACCATTTTTAAAAGTTGCGTACAAAGTTGGCGCAAACCCATACGAATGTAATAGTTTTATATTTCTAGTCTCAGCTTTTCGGTCTATAAGTAAGTCTGTTTTATTTCCATAAACTCTAACAAGTATTACGTTTTGGGTGGGGTGCTCTTTAGTTTCGCCGATATTTGTTTTACTGGGTATTGCAGATTCAGTATCACTATCGGCATCAGCATCACTTAGATTTCCAGAATCATTGTTATCAGCATCAGTATTCTCCGAACAAATGTTACTTAAGTCATTTTTTTTGCATATTTTTGTATTTTGAATGCCGTTTGTAATGGAAGACAAGTGGTTAATATTGGGAGCATTGTAAAAACAACCGACTAGTTTGTTAGTTATGCCATCTGTAAATTTCTATTTAAAAAAATTTATATATTATTTTTCTTTAAGATTAAATTTTTTCATTTACAATTTTAAATTATTAGTGTATATTTGTATGTTTTTTACTAAACTTAAGCAGTATTCTTTCATAATAAATATCAACAAATATGGCTGAATGGTACTGAAAACAGAGCGAACTGGTATCATGATAGTCGTAGACTGTGTTATTTTTGATCTCACTACAATTGTAATTTAAAAATTTTAAAAATAAGTTGATGCGATCAAGGATATATTGCTGAATTAGGTAACATAATAATCAAAGTGATAATTTCACATTTATTTTTATTATGTATCTATGTACGTATATAAATTAGTATTTTTAAATTAACTGCCATATTGTATTTATATAAAATTTAAAATGAATTGTAAATGTATTTTGATTTAAATTTTTTAACAAATTTTTCTTTAAATAGATTTCAACTACATTTTATTTTTTTAATTTTAGCCTAAAAAAATATAAAATTTTTTCAAAAAAAAAAATTGTTTAATTAAAATTAAAATTATGTTTGTTTATATAACAAACTAGTTTAGCCCACACGGCGTTGCCCGAAAATCTATATGTATATAATGCAATGCCCGCTTATCAAATCTCTTCTGCTTTTAGGCTGATGTGGATAGATAATGAATGCTTTAACTCTTACCATTCTTAACACATGCAAAATTGTATATTTTTTTATTCACTTATCCTATTACTCCCAAATTATCGTATTACTCCCAAAGTAGAAAAAGCTTTAAACCCATATATATCTTTAAAAGATCGGTGCAGTAGAACGGGCGTAAAAGGGATACAAATAAATGTGCTAGTCTAAAGTACTGATAAGAAAATTATAGTCGGTCAATATCGTATATTCTATAGCTACATCTACTCGAGGATCAATTTTAACTTTTGTTTTTAATCAACAAATACATACCTATATGTAACAAACTACAAACAATGAAAGGGATACAATTTTGATTTGTCTGGTCTGGCTCCACCGTTCCAGTCATATATTTTTGTGGAGGGCTTTTTTCGCAGTTCATAAACTAACGGGCTTGTTCTTTATTTTATTCTTTGATGTTAAATACTTGTTCCTTTTCATCTGTACTATCAAAGGACGCTCATCTACATCCGTGAAAGATTGTTCACGGTATTTGTTTTGCGCTTAGAAATAATAAATCGCCTTTTTTGGATTCTTAAGAGTGGTTCACTGATTCAATCAATCAATAATAAGCGCTTAAAGTGCAACAAACTCATTGTACACTTAAAATTTTATAAAAATAATCAAGATGATTATGTATTCGCATTCCATACATCGAAAAACTCAAAAAATATCTCATAAATTTTGTTCAAAAGACTTTTGCAAATTTGTTTATATTAAAAGTGCACTATTTACAACAGACGGTGTGTAGCGTCAAATCATTAGACCACCATATTTATAATGTTTTACCTCACGGTTGCCAGATTATAACCTTAAGACAGACTCTTTTCAAGCTATAAGATACTGTTTTTTTTTTCTCAGAATTAATAAAATATGCAATTATGTATTAAAAAATAACGCGGAAAATTACTCCATTGATACATACATGCATACATATGTACAGTACACATAAACACTATTAGAATAATTTTCAAACAAAGTAAAATATTTTTTTATATTAAAATATAAATAATACAAAATTAAAATAGAATAAAACGCAATGGAAATTTTTAATGAATTTTAAAAATGATAACAAAAGATGTGCATTATCTATTAAAAGAAAAAATATAATTATAATCAAATACATATATATGTACTTATTTATTTTAATAATAAGCACATATAAATAGCTGCTGCTATCAAAATACACACACACACACACACACATATATATATATATATATATATATATATATATATATATATAAAGTACAAACATGCTTACATACATAAATATATATCGACCCCTTTGAGCCAAATTATCGCATGTAAGATTTTTTTCGTAATTGACTTTTTGATACAAATGTTTTCTAGAGTCACACACCCACCACATAGTGAAACATTATTTCGATATTCGCTATGAATAGAGTATTAATGAATTAATTGTATCGTATTAATTTTATGTTGTTTTTCCTGTGAACGAAATGATCGTATGTGCTATACAAATAACATATCGTACAAATACAAATTTTAAAGTTTTGTTTTTATGTTTCTTTTGAAAACGCCTTTTTGGATATATCGTTATTTGGGAATTATCTTTCTTTTCAAAGATAATAACAAGTAGTTAAATGCATATTGAAAATACATAATATGTATTTCAATAATTTACGTATATGGAAATTTAAAAAATAATCACGTTAATAGGAAATCATCTTCTGCATGCCCTAAATGTGGTTTCAGACTCTCCGTTACGCATTTTCTACTAACTGCAAAAATGTTCTCTATATTAAGAAATAAATTTTTGGTTCTTTAAACTCGTTGGAGCTTCTAAAAACTCTTACCAAAAGCAAAATATATCAAAAATCAACTAGGTATATAATACTTTTCTTTAGTACGAAAAAACTGATAGTCTAAGTAACTTATGCTCCTTGATTATAAGATTCGTGTTATTTATTATTATAATAACATAATATTAATCATTTTTGTGAGACATTAGAAAATAATCGTGAATACATTAAAAATGCAATCGTTATCATAAATATCTCTTGTGCCTTAGAGTTCAAGTGACAGTGAGGAATACGAAAGCGAAAATTGTGTCGGAAAGCGGGGCTACAAAAAGTCTTCAGCTATTAAGTTAATTAAAAATAGCAAAAAAGTTTATGTGTGTGAAGATAAATTTAAATTTAGCTAGCAAAGACGCAAACCAGGTTTTTTAGCTCAGCCATTTTTTACGTTAACAGAGCACTGTTAACGCTTTAACAGTAACTATAAATTAAAGTAAAAGAATTTATTACCAAAATATATATATATGCCTGCAATATGGAGAAATAGAACATCCTTGTTGGAATGGTGCTCCAGACCTTCTTTCGTGGATCAGCTTTGAAGCCAAAACTTTAAAAATTGTGGAATAGCAGAAGATGTATTTAAGAAAATTAATTTCAAAAATTATTCTTCTCTGTGGTTCATTGGTCACCTCCTTTCCATGGGAAGCTCAGAGATGACCCAAGGAGTCCCTAATAAAACTGTGCTAGTGGTATTCCTGAAATAATTTTGTGACTGGAGAAACTTAAATTTGAAAAATTGCAGTTTAACTGGAGAGGATGAGTGGTTATTGTGGGAAAACTAGAGATGGCCGGAATATCACACTATATGGGGAGAGTGGCCCAAGGGGTCCCTAATGAAACTGTGCTAGTGGTATTCCTGAAATAATTTTGGAACTGGAGAAATTTAAATTTGAAAAATCTGTATTTTAACGCGTTTTGACTGGAGAGGATGAGTGGTTATTGTGGGAAAACTAGAGATGGCCGGAATATCACACTATATGCTTCAAGTAATACCATTAAGAAAAAGTGACACAATTTTCATTTTTAGTAATATTTTTAATTGTAATCTTATTAAAAAATGATTTAATATTTAATACCACTAGCACAGTTTCATTAGGGACCCCTTGGGCCACTCTCCCTATATAGTGTGATATTCCGGCCATCTCTAGTTTTCCCACAATAACCACTCATCCTCTCCAGTCAAAATGAAATTTTTCAAATTTAAATTTCTCCAGTCCCAAAATTATTTCAGGAATACCACTAGCATGGTTTCGTTAAGGACCCCTTGGACCACTCTCCCCATATAGTGTGGTATTCCGGCCATCTCTGAGTTTCCATGTCTTATTAAAAAAGCTGCCGTAAAGATTGCAGTAACTTTTCCGAGGAATGTCGAGAGAATTTAAATGAACATTACTGGGGAATGACATCAAAAAGATGAAGAACATGGTTTCTTTTGTGTTTAAAGCCAAAACAAACTAAACGTCGAAGGATAGCCCGAAAAAAAGTTTCAAATCGCAACAATTGATTTGAATACAATGCAACTGCTTTTAAAGTTTGCCAAAAGTTTATTTAAGCAACTTTTAATATTTCACAAATGAAGCTTAGATACGCTTTTTCGCAAGAATATTAAGTTGTGGATAGAGCAAAAGAAGTGCCACACAATAAAACAGATGAAGAGAAGCTAAAATTTCTTAGAATTTATTTTGATAAGCTTCCTGCCGTGCTATCGCATTATTGCAGAGCCAAAAGCAGCAATAAGTAC
Organism: Wohlfahrtia magnifica; assembly: GCA_023159175.1. Classification (NCBI taxonomy): domain Eukaryota; kingdom Metazoa; phylum Arthropoda; class Insecta; order Diptera; family Sarcophagidae; genus Wohlfahrtia; species Wohlfahrtia magnifica. The sequence continues at coordinate 2,286,027 of JAKWBJ010000486.1, read as the reverse complement.
ATGAGTGATAAAATACATAAGTGATAAAAACTTAAGATTTTTAAAAACAGTTTTTACATTAGTTTTCATATGCCAAAAAAAAAAAAAAATAAATAAATAAATAAATGGGCTAAGTGCGAAAATATTAAATATCTGGGTAGGGTAAAAAAAAATTATCAATACTGAAGAGTATAAGGCGCACATTAGGGACAAAGGTAAGAGCAAAACCCTATTTTTGAAAGACCTAGCAGAAGGCAAGAAAACAAAATTTTTATGTTCTAGTTTTGATATGCAAAAGGTCTTGAATACCCCGTGAAAAAAAAATATAGCATTGTTTTACTCCCGTAAATATGCCTATTATAATTTTAGCTTTTACTAAAATAGCACAAGAAATAGTTACTGTTTTCTGTGGGGTGAAAGCGACGGTAAGCGTGGTTCTAATGAAGTATACTTAGCCCTTTATAAGTACTTACTAATTATAGATGATAGAAAAACCGCTAATGCGACAGTTGTGCCGGTCGGCACCGCAACAAAGCTGTAATATCCATGTTTGTATACTTTTTAAATTTTTCCAGATTCGTTAATAGAATTAAGGCCACTTTTTTACTTCCGGTCCATACTATGATGCCAGTTGATTCCGTGCATAGAACGATTGAATTTTTTGTTCGAAATAGAACAGTTTGGGCACCTACAGCTAGTGAATGGCCTAAAATTATTCGCTGTGCACGAACTAGCCCATCAGGTTACAAATGCATGGAAATTCATCATTTGAAGATTCGTTATTACCTATCAAAATTAAGTTAAACTTGAGTAAACTTCGTATCGTCAAATTTCAAGAAGTTCAGCTTAAATAGAACTACTGTATAGATATTTCGATAGTTCTATGAATAACACTATAAACAACCTAAATTTTAGTTACAAACTTAAGCCATTATACCACAATAGCTTATATCTTTCAACAAAAAAAATAATTATTTAAAAATCTATGTTTTAAAAATAGTACACATCAAAAATACCAAAATAAGTATTTAAATTTAAAACATTCATTGAAAATAAAGGACTTGCTAAATGAAACAGATGACGAAGAATAAATAATTAATATATGTATTTATTTCTTATCAAATACTAACTAGAGTTTTAAACTTAAAACCAATTTATGTTAAATTTATTAAGGGTGTGAAGTTAGCTTCGTAAGTTAAATTCTTTTTTTAACATTTTTGTAATTTTAACAGTCACTGTTATTTAACATGAAAAAGTGTGAAGTTAGTTTCGTAAGTTAAATTTTTTTTTAATAACAGTAGAAATAAAAGAATTTAACATTACAAAAAATAATTTAACTATACGAAGCTAAAATTTTTTTAGGTGTTATATTTTAATTTAAAAGATAATTAAAACACATTAAAATATAAAAAAGTAATGTGAATGAAGAAATTCTAAAATATTTACTAAAGAATATGTAAAACATATATTGTTATTATACAAATTGTAGTTTTAGAAAAGCATAACATAATATAAAATAAATTTAAAAAAATCGGGTAAAAGATAAAATACTTGGGGAATCGTACCTACTGGGGTGGAAAGGTATTCCATCAAGGAATTCACGAGTTTTTACCCCAAGACCCAAAAGTCCTTGTGGGCCGAGATATACACCCTTGAAAAAGGCCATATTTCGCCATAGACACATTAACTATTAGAAAAATCAGGTAAAAGATAAAATTCTGGGGGAATCAGACCTATTGGGGTGGAAAGGTATTCCATCGAAGAATTCACGAGATTTTACCCTATGACCCAAAAGTCCTCGTGGACCGAGATATACCCCGCTGACTAAATCTTTATTACAAAATAAAAAAATTAAACTTTTATTGTTTTAATAATGTTATGTAATTAAAGATTTATGATATAAATTTATGATATAAATGAATCCCTTACGGCATAGTACTTTATATCTCCATACTTTGCATTTTTAACTGCCATAATAAGCAAGGGCTAAACCGAGAAAGAAAAGTTTGAAATTTGGTAAATAACGACTAACAACTTATTGGCCATTAGAGGCCCTAGTTAAATATTAAATATTGTTATAGGGCCTTTTGCGGTTTATCACATTGCTAAAAAGAATAAACAAAAGCCACAAAAACAACTATACGTGCTGTTTATAAATAACCAACATTAGCAGAAATGTAGCAAATAAAAATAAACAGCAACAACAAAAACAGACAGAAAAGAAAACAAGTAACAGACAATATCAAACAACAATAAACAACAAGAACTAGAAGAAATATATCTTTACATTCGCACAGCTCCATAAGAACTAAAAATTTATTATATTTTTATTATATTTTTATTGGAAGTATTAATGATACTCTTAAAAATACATTTCATTTTCAAATATCTCCTTTTTGAAAATATTTATATTAGTTTCATTCTTGATATCATTTGGCATCATCTTATAGAGTCTGCTCTTTGTAGTCTAAAATCTAAGACATTTCTGAGGTTGTAAGGTTGAACTGCAGCAACATATCTTATTTGCTCGATCAGGTACTCTGGTGCACATCCTATTTTCATTTTCTGAATAAAAAATATTGTATTTAGTAGCAGTCACTGTTTTACACTCAGCCTTTTCAATGTGTCTAACATATGTCTAATAGAAGTGAAACGGTTACATTTTAAAATTGAGCGCATAGCCTTATTTTGTAGTTTTTGCGGTCTATTTATCTGATGATCTGAATAGTATGTGAATAAAATTGTTGAGCCATATCCAAAATGTGGTTTCACAATTGTGTTATAAATGTTTATTGCCGTTAATATTGACACTTTGTTCCTTACATGTTTGAAAAACCCTATTTTTTACCATTTTTTTTGCATATATATTCAATGTGTTCTTTAAAATTTAGACATGTATCTATTAAGAAACCCAAATATTTAATTGAAACCCAAATATTGAACTCGGAGTAAACTTTTGAAGTGAGTCGAGAAGTAAAAACCAGTTTAGTTGGAGCTAACTCAGTAAAGAGAGTTAACCTCTAGTTTAAAAGAATTTAAGTTGTAATCGAACCTTAGTTATAACAACGTTCGAGTGGGAAGATCTTAAGGTAGAAAAATCCGTTGAGTATTTGTTGTTGTTTACAAAGTGGTAAACAGAGAGTGTAATAAATAAAAATTTGTTATTGCTGGTAAAAAGGAACACAAAACTGTGTTAAATAGAGAATTATTAATTAAAAACCAAACACACAATTTATTTTATTTTAACTGCAATCTACGAACTCATAAATAAACGTTTTTAAAAAGGTAAAAACGTAACAATATGTTATGTTTTAAAATGTAGCTTATAAACTAAAAATAATTTGCTAACATTGAACCGTTATTTTGATTCTACAAAACATTTCTATCACAAGATAGAGTTGGACTTTATCTAGCTAAAATATAGAAGCCGCTACCATGTGTGACTTCGACACAACAACAGCTCTATAATTTTAATTTTCTTTAACTTTTTGTTATCTTACTTCCATTTTATTTAATATACAAAGACAAATTAAAAAATTATACATAATTTTTATTTGACTTCTATTGGGTTAAATAATTACATACATGCATATATTTTAAACTAAAAAAACTTTGTTAAACTTTGTTGTCAAAGTTATAATTACAGAAAATATTATTTAAATTTTTATCCTTGAAAATGACATATCGAAAAGAAATACATATTTTAGTTCAAAATATGATAGTAAATCTCCCAAAGGAAAATAAATTTTATGGAGAAATGTATAAGACAACAAAATTAAGTCGTCCTATTGTACAGACGATTATTAAAAACTAAGCCAATACACCAAGAGTACAACACCAATAGTACGGAAAATAAGCCACGATCTGGCAAACCTAAGATGCTTTCGAGACGTAATGTCAAGTATTGTGAGATAAGTCAATCAGGATTTGACAATAAGCGCCACAAAATTGGCTGAACACACCGAAAAATGTTTGAATTAAATTGTTGCACCATGAACAATAAATAAAGTTTTACATGGCTATGTACTTCAGAGGTCGGTTTGGAGAAAACCAAACGCTGCACATGATCCAAGGAATTTTATACCTACAGTCAAACATGGCAACGTTATGGTTTGAGGCAATAAGTACCGTTATCAAAAATATAAAATCATATTAGAACAAATCTAAGTCATCTGTTGATAGCTTGAGCCTATTGAGCCTAGATAGCGAACCTACTGCGCACATTTTTCGAGAATAGCTTCTTTACTATGCTCCAACACAGCTAAATTTACCACCCCAGTTACTAAAATAAACCCAATAGAGCAAATATGGGAAATTTTGTATGAAATTACTAAATTAGTAACCGTAGTAAAACACTAAAAGCCACCCTTGTCGCGCATGGGCTGAAATAACACCCTCTATTACAGAGAATTTGGTGACATCAATGCCCCGTAGTCTTCCAGCAGTTATTGATGCCCAAGGTAGATAAAATATTAAAAGCAATTTTTTTATATATAAAATTTTTAAATAATAATTATTTTTGTAGCTGTATGTAGACTTTTTTCCTATGAACTTTTAATGTTTTAGTTATTATTGTTTTTATGTAAATGAATAAATTTTTTGTTTTATTAATACCTTAAATATTGTTACGTTTTAACCTTTTTAAAACGTTTGTGTTCGTTTAAATTGCGTTAAAATAAAATTAAACCACTTTGTTGTTGTTACAGTTTTATTTATTTACTACACTATAACGTTTATACAGTTTATCTTAATACAACAACTTAACATTCCCTTATACAACACTTTTATATCCGCTTAATCACGTCTTTATCTTACACAGCAAAACAATAACTAACTAACTTGTAGGTTAAGCAGCCCCTTTATATATCTAATTGCCTACAATTTTGAAGGTTCCGGAAATATCGACCATCTTCTATTTAATATCCGTTAATTCAAATGTAACGTAAAAATGGTCGATTTTGCAGTGCTGCCAAATTGACAGGGTGACACATCTACCAAATATACTGTTAAGTTTTTACCTTCTTAAAAACGTGCTTTTATGAATTCGTAGATTGTACTTAATATAAAATAATTTTGACATTTTTGTTTTATTTTCAGAACAATATTGATATAACAATTTTTTTAATTTTTTTCACAAACAAAAATCCCTAAATCAAAGGGTGTATGTAGACTTTTTCATTGACTGTATGCTTATGACTTATAAAACAAACTGATGTTGTCAAAACTAAATGCACATTTATAAAAGACATTGCAAAAGTAATAATACGGTTTAATAATACGAGGGTGGATCAATAAGTGCGCGATATTTTGTATTGCACACAGTTTTTCATATTTGTTTTTTCAACATAGTCTCCTTTGAACTATATACAGTTTGCCCAACATTTCTACAATTTGTTTATCCCTCCCAAAAAATAAGATTTGTTGAGATCAAGATAAGTAATGGTGCGTGATATTTTTTTCGCCAAGCCATTCCTTCAGGTTTACTTTTCAGGTATACTTTTAAAAAGAACAATTTTATTGGCTAAATGAGGTCGTTTTTTAATATTTTTTCCGCCATTGATTTACGATACGAAAGATAGTCAATGTAGCGAGCATCCCAACCTTGGTCTTTTTTGGCACCGATTTATCTCAAAAAACCCACTGTTTTGACTGCTGTTCGGTTACTGGTGTGTTGTGTGGATCCACTTTGCGGCTTCAGTTACAAAACGACTCAAAAACCATACTATTCGGGACGAACAGGCTTAAGTGGGAGGCAGTGTTTCGATAATAAAAATGCCTAAAAAGAAAATACACTACATCAGGGACTGTATTGTGGTATTTTAGTCTGTTTGTGTTAAGGTTTTGAATGTGTTACCTTGGTAATGCCGTACTGATTTGTGTATTTGACAGCATTGCCAATTCGACCATCTTTGGGTAACACAATCTTACATGTTTAAGATTAACGGACATAAAATAGAGGATTTGAGAGCGTTTGAGACATTTCCGGAATTTTCCAAACTGTAGGCAATTAGGTATATAAGGAGGCTGCTTCGCCTACGTCGATATAGTTATCGTTTTGCAGTCATAAAGTAAAGCCGTGTTTAATCGTAAATATTAATAAGTTGGAAACTATATACTTATAATTGTATACTGTAAAGTGAGGAAATAAAAACTGCAAAACAACAACGTGGTGTTTATTTTATTTTGACGAAATTAAAAAACTCAAACATTTTAAAAATGTTAAAACGTAACAATATTGTTTCGAATCTACATATTTATCATCAAAGCTTGTCGGCTTAATATGATATCAGATTAGTATGGTTCTTTGCTGTGGTGGCTGAGAGTAGACTAAACGACCACAAAGGTTTAACTGTATTAATATATAGATATGAAGCGTTTAAGATAGCCTTTTGAACGAATTAATACCATTTCAATTTATAATTATTTATTTTTGTACTATTTTTTATAAAAAAGAGTGTAATGTTTTACTGATTTTAAATACATTCAATAAATTTTAATGCTTCATTACGAAAAAAAAACATTTAATTAAAGGTTGTAAAGCAAAGCCCTAAGTTATGTGTGTGAAGATAAATTCGAATTTGAAAAGCCGACACCAACCACACTTTTGTAACATGCTCAAATTTTGCGTTAACAGAGTACTGTTAAGAGATTAACAGTGATTACATACAATATGTTAAATATCGTCAGAGAATAAGCAAATATTTCGGGAAAATTTGAAGGTGCTCCCATATACTATATAAGTATGGTTGCCCAAAGGGTCTACAATAGTGTCCATGTAGTGGGATGTCTTGAAAGATCACCGGATTTGAGAAAATGGAATTTTAAAAAATCGCCTTTTTGAAAAATATGTAAATTCATGGCAGGATGAGTGGGCATTTCTCCAAAATATGGAAGGGTACACATATACCACTATATACATATGCTGGCTTAAAGGTTCCTAAACAGAGCCCATATAGTGGGATGTCTGGAAAGATCACCGGATTTGAGAAAATGGAATTTTAAAAAATCGCCTTTTTGAAAAATATGAAAATTCTTGGGAGGATGAGTGGGCATTTCTCCAAAATATGGAAGGGTACACATATACCACTATATACATATGCTGGCTTAAAGGGTCCTAAACAGAGCCCATATAGTGGGATGTCTGGAAAGATCACCGGACTTAAGAAAATGGAATTTTAAAAAATCGCCTTTTTGAAAAATATGTAAATTCTTGGCAGGATGAGTGGGCATTTCTCCAAAATATAGAAGGGTACACATATACCACTATATACATATGCTGGCTTAAAGGGTCCTAAACAGAGCCCATATAGTGGGATGTCTGGAAAGATCACCGGATTTGAGAAAATGGAATTTTAAAAAATCACCTTTTTGAAAAATATGAAAATTCTTGGGAGGATGAGTGGGCATTTCTCCAAAATATGGAAGGGTACACATACACCACTATATACATATGCTGGCTTAAAGGGTCCTAAACAGAGCCCATATAGTGGGATATCTGGAAAGATCACTGGATTTGAGAAAATAGCATTTTAAAAAATTTCCTTTTTGAAAAATATGAAAATTCTTGGGAGGATGAGTGGCTATTTCTCTAAAATATGGAAGTGCTCACTAAATAAATATGTATGTATATTAAAAACTTTTCGAATAAAAAAAAAATAAAATAATTAATTTAACTCCCCATTGCCAGGAATTTGAACTCGAATTCTTGTAAAACATCTAAAAAATGAATGATTTTTCGAATTTAGCACGGATGTATGTATGTATATATGTGTGTGCATATTTAATTTTAAAACATATTTTTCATTGTCATTCAAACCCTGTCTGGAGCAAAAGTAATTATTGTATTAAGTTTATTAATGTACATATATTAAAATCTTACTGAATCGAAAAAAAAAATAAAAATAAAATAATAATAAAGTATATGAAGAAACCCTTTCCTGGGATTTGAGCTCGAATCCTTGTAAAGTAGCTAAAAAATTGTAAGTTTCAAGTGCTGTGTGTGATGCTACCACGCAATTGTTCAACTATAGATGTTTAGCTCTTTTGTTAAGCGGTGGTAGAAATTTCAATTGCATTAAAGTCAAAAAAGGGAAATCCCACGTAAATATATATATGTATATACATACATACATATGTGTACATATGCATGCTGGTTTTATTTCTTTATACTACCTTTTGTTAAAGTATAAAAAAACAGGAGAAGTTTTGGTAATTTTTACAGTGGCTAGCACAATAAGATTAAACTAAACTAAACTAACCATACTTTAGAGAAATGGCGATAAAGGCGATTTTTTAAAATTCCATTTTCTCAAATCCGGTGATCTTTCCAGATATCCCACTATATGGGCTCTGTTTAGTACCCTTTAAGCCAGCATATGTATATAGTGGTATATGTGTACCCTTCCATATTTTGGAGAAATGCCCACTCATCCTCCCAAGGATTTTCATATTTTTCAAAAAGGCGATTTTTTAAAATTCCATTTTCTCAAATCCGGTGATCTTTCAAGACATCCCACTATATGGACACTATTGTAGACCCTTTGGGCAACCATACTTATATAGTGGTATTTGGGAGCACCTTCAAATTTTCCCGAAATATTTACTTATCCTCTGACGATATTTAACATTTTGTATGTAATCACTGTTAATCTCTTAACAGTACTCTGTTAACGCAAAATTTGAGCATGTTACAAAAGTGTGGTTGGTGTCTTGGCTTTTCAAATTCGAATTTATCTTCACACACATCCCTAAGTTTTGTTTTTGATAATGTTTAACTGAAATGAATAAATTGATTGATTGTAAAATACAGTGGCTAATTCGAATTTGAAAAGCTAAAATGTAAAATATCTCAGAATAAGTGGACATTTCGGGGAAATATGAAGGTGCTCCCTTATACCAATATATACATATGTTTGTCCAAGGAGTCTACAGGAGAGGATGAGTGAGCATTTCTCTACAATATGGAAGTGTACACAAATACCAAGAATTTTCAGATTTTACAAAAAATAAATATGTAAATTATCTCAGCGAATTTGGCCGCATTGAAATTACAGAGTTGCAGTTATTATCCCATAAAAGCTACCGTCCGAGTTTGGATTGTGCCAGTCATTTTGACTTTCAAAGCGTTTTCAACTTCAATTTTACGTACAATTTTTAAATTTCTGAGTTGGTTTTTCCTTTTGTACGTGGAAGATATACACAAATAAGAAAATAACTACATTTTTTACAAATAATTAAAATGTATGATTTTTAAGCGATCGAAAATATTTTGGTATAATGTCAGCGTTTGTTTTGGAGCCACTGTTTATTAACATTACATATACAACCCAAAAAAAACCATTAAATATTTTGTATAGGGTCCGCCATCTAACGTTTTTTTCAACTAGTGCTTATTTCGTGAATGGTAACACTTAGCTCATGTCTGATTTGACAGATAATTAGTTTTATCCTTCCGCTGAACGAATATGGTTGTGTATACGCTTGAATCTCGCTTCGCTAAGTGGGCCTGCGATCGACTTAGAGAAGATGCCGATTTTGCTAAAAAAAATCATCTTTTCAGATGAAGCTCATTTTGATTTTGGCGGGTATGTAAACAAGCAAAATTGTCGCAATTGAGGCACAGAAAACCCGCACGCATAGGAGGATATTAGCTACATTTGGATTCAACAGAACGGCGCTACGTGCCACACAGCCGAAGCTACACTCGATGTTTTGCGCCCCGTTTTTGAAGATAGCATTATCAGCCGCAGAGCTGATATCGTTTGGCCACCTCGGAGCTGCGATTTGACACCGTTGAACTATTATTTGTGGGGTGCCGTCAAAGATAAGTGTTACGCCAACAAGCCAGAGACAATTGACGCTTTAAAGGACAATATTCGTGAAACCATTGGTGTAATACAGCTGCACACAATCGATAATGTGCTTAAAAATTGGATCGATCGTGTAGACTACTGCATGGCCAGGCGAGTCAGCCATTTGAATGAAATTATTTTCCATTAATAACCGGAAGGACTGTACTTTCAAAAAATAGAAATTTGAGAAAATATTCAGTAGTTTTTTATAGCATTTTCAAAAAAAAAAAATTTATTTGGCGGACCCTATACATTTTTTTCACTTGTTTAGAAACACGTAAAACAAAACATTATTAATCGTTTCTAATAAGTGCACTCAAAAGAATTAAAACATAAAGTCGAAAGCCTTGGACTCGTTTTTAAATGCTAAGAATGACTTTCACAGCTAAAAAATATTTTTTTGCCGATGTATAAGAGTTAGCGGTAATGTTGGTTTGTCTTACAGCGATGGGTTTTACTTCCATATAAACTTTAGCAAAAAATATAAAGAACTAGCTAAGTGTATGAAGTTAGCTCTCAAAGTTATATTCCAATTTTTCTGTTAACGCGGTTTCTCTGTAAATTAACACTGTAAATTAGCACCGTTAAGTGAATAGAGTTAAATTTTTTTAAAGAATACAATATTTTTAAGGAAATATTAGTACATTTATTGTTCAAAGTAAGAAATTTTTATGTAAATTTTTTAAAATTTTTTTAAATTAAATAAATAGTTTCAGATGGAGGCGTAAAACAGCAAAATTGTACATTTAAAAAAATACGCACTCGGGTATTTTTTAAATTTGAAAAAAGCGTCCTAGGAGTGCGAGGGTGGGACAATGGCGACTATTAGGATTTATTAATAAGGCATCAAGGATCCCTGTCCACTTTACCGCATTCCATTACTATTGTTATTGTAAAGGAGTAAAGCTAATAAATATCAACAATGCGAATATGACCACAAAGCGTATCGCCGAGTACCGAATACAAGAACGATTCTCTCTTCCCCACCCGTAATTTGCTACCAATCTAAATGTTTAAAGAAGTAAAGAAGTATAGTTTTCCCCCGATTTAAACCCTTCCTGGGTCAAATTTTGAAAAATTTACACTTTTATTAGCTAGACATCTATCTATGTTTCAAGTTTCAACAAAATTTGCAAGGTTGAAAACATTAGGAGCTAATAAGTATGCTAAACTCACAAACAGACTTAATTTGGTACGTTTTCCTTCGATATTGACAAGGTTCAATTTTAAATTAATCGGATATAGTTCCCCACACCATCACATCCCCCATCTTTTATTGCGTTTCAATTTCCTGTGGGAAAGATCACACATAATGATTCGCACAAGAAATTACAACGCAATAGAAGATGGGGGGATATGATGGTGTGGGGAACTATATCCTACTATGTCACCTATGAGTTTCAGTTTTAAAATTGCGTATGAATGCGGAGAAATACAGGAGCGTTTTTAAAACAGCTTTTCCACACTTAAATGTTCCCATCCATATGGTCCAAACCGTAGAATCGTGGATTCAGAGCCAAAATGCTGATGCCACCTTACTTGGCCGACCTAAATAACTTAATTAATGGAAGGAGTCAAACACGCTTAGTCCACCATTTCATTAAATTATATTGAGAAACTTTATTTTAATTCAATTTCCAATCGAATTTTCGGTGTTATTTCAAATAAAGGCGGTCCCACGCATTACTAATTATCCTTAATACTAATTAAATTGAAATTATAGCAGATGGCGCTATCCTGATGACCAATTTTTTCAATACATTTTTAGTGGTCTTTCTAAAAAATTAATTAAATGAATGGTACAGCAATCATTGTTGTTTTATTTTAAAGAGAATTTATGAGAGTCTACTACATAATTAATTCAGATTATATTGAACATTAACCATAAGTAAAAGGGGGCGCAATCCTAATGACGCGCAGTGTATCTTACTGGCTATAGAATAGTTTTTATTAACATTTATTATTTTCAATGATTTTCATGCTCAGAGTATTCCAACATATATTGCTTTCGGCACACATTATCTTATATAAACATATCGGGTGTTTTTTTTTAGCAACTTTCTTTTTGGCGACACTGTTTTTGACAGCTCAGCTGTTTTATTGTATACAATTTAACCATGAATCGACTTACAAACGAACAACACTTGCAACTAATTGAATTTTAAAAATTGCCGTATTTGGTGTTAAGAGTAGCCAGAAGCATTGCAAAAACTGTCAATGCATTCCGAAAAATTCACTGTTTCTATAGTTTTTCAAAGAACGACGAAAGCAGGAACGTTACTGGGAATTTCGAGCGCTACCGTTTAATGATTACAAATATTTTTTGCCCAAAATTGAAGAGCTAGACTTGGCTGACATGTGATTTCAAGAAGACGGGGTCACATGCCACGCAGTTGATATGTTGAAGAGTATGCCAAAATTGAACCCTGTGTATTAAACATTTGAATATTGGATTATATAGAACGTTCTATCGACTCAAATAAAGATTTCATACATTTCTTTCAATTGTATGTATTTGTTTTTTAAATCAAATACGATATCTCTAAAAAAATCACCAGATATATTATATAATTTTAAGTCTTATCATTAAAAGTTGTAAAAAAGATGCAAAAGACTATTGATAATAATTATGAATAAAGAGTCAAAAGGTTATCCAGCACCCGAAATATATAAAAACGTGTTTATTGTCACTAATAGTGTCACTTTTATATTTAAACTATTTGGTGGCCAGATAAGTACGATAGAAAAATTTTTGATTTCTTTTTAAGCTGCAATTACGTCATTACGTACAGAAAATCTAATCTATCATATGGTAGTCTTGAATCTGCTGATAGTGTTTCCAGTAGTCTGTCTAGTTGTTTATAACTCGGCATGATTTGTAGGGCACATAAGCAAATAAATTTATCAAGCAGCAGTTGTCGCTTTGTTAAAAACTAATGTGTCGGTTGAGCTTCTATTGTTCTTGTTGAAAAAGCCACTGAATCAATTTTGATCACAGTCGGCGATTTCTAATTTACTTTTTTCTTTGACAGCTATCATTTACGCGGAACTTACCCATAAATAAATTGAATAAACAAAATCATTTTGCAGTCTTCTTCACATACTTTTAAAATTTTAACCTCTGGCATTACCAATTTTGATAAAAAGTATACCCTATTGCACTTTCGTTAACTGAATCTGAGTCCAAACTTCAATAAACAACGTTCAGTCGTTTACGCGAATATTACGAACAAGCAAACAATTTTTTTTAATCTTTATTTTTTCTATCAAAAATTAACAATCTCAGTAAATTTGTAAACATGAAAAAATTTATCATTATATAATAAATACCTTTTCAAATATTATATACAAGCTATGTAGATTGTTATAGGGGAATCTGTTTCCTTCGTTTAGAATACAAGTTTGACCAGTTTAAACGAGGCCGAAATTATGGAGATGAAAAACCTGTGCGCCAAATGAGTGCTGCGTTTGCACCCAATAGAACAAAAACAGCGTTCTGAAGATGTTTTAATAGTATTGTTTCACCATCTAAACAGTTAAAGCAGAATAGATACGTGTTCAACAATTTTTATTGATAATCTTCAAAAAGAGATAATGTGTGTGAAGATAAATTCGAATTTGAAAAGCCAAGACACCAACCTTACTTTTTTAACATACACAAATTTTGCGTTAACAGAGTACTGTTGATAGATTAACAGTGATTACATACAAAATGTAAAATATCTTCAGAAGATAAGTGAATATTTCTGGAAAATGATGAAGGTGCTCCCCTATAGCACTATATACAAATGTTTGTGCCAAGGGTCCTGTCTAGAGCCCATATAGTGGTATGTCTGGAAAAATCACCGGATGTGAGAAAATCGAATTTTAAAAAATCGCCTTATTGAAAAATCTGTAATTTCTTGGGAGGATAAGTGGCTATTTCTCTAGAATGTGAAAGTGCTCCCCTATATCACTATTTACAAATGTTTGTGCCAAAATCACCGGATTTGAGAAAATTAATTTTTAAAAAATCGCCTTTATCGCCATATTTTTTTAAAATATAAAATCAAAATCAATTAATAAAAATTTAGTTTAATTCTTATTGTGCTAGCCACTGTAAAAATTAAATTATTGGGTTCTAGTGTCGAATACATTCAATAGTTTAACATCACAACTACACATAAAAATATTCATAATATCATTTGAAACTCTGTACGGGTCAAATGACCTGTTGCGATAGTTAGAGAAGGATACAAATTTCTCTCGATTAATAAATTAACAAGAATTGAGTTAATATTGAAAAATATATTAGATATATGTTATTAAATAAAAGTCGTAAATGGAAATGACGGTATTGTCATCTTATTTAAAAGAATTTCTGACAAAAAGTTGAAAATGAGTTATTGACCCGTCGTAGTGCGTTTAGAGTTAACAAATAATAAAACATATAAAATAGAGTGTAAAACATTTTAAACTTAGAAAAATTGGAATGAATTGGATAAAACATGTGTTTTTGTTGGAGAAATACACACAGATACACCATTTAAGAGGTCGGTTCATCTTCTCTCTGAATATTTAAATCGTTTAATATTTAACTAAGTTAGGTATTAACTTATAAGTGCATGAAAGTACGAAAAACCTATTTTTTTACCCGAAACTCAAGGTTTTGAAGGAGTCTTGAAAATTTCAAAAACAGATTCTTTTTGCACTCGGTAGTACCTATCACAAACTAATATCACTTCTACTTCATTCTTTCTTATCGCATAGGTTTTGTTTTTTATATATAAATACGTGTATATATATATATATATATATATATATATATATATATAAATATATATATATATATATATATATATATATTTTTTTTTTTTTTTTTTTTTTGACGCATCAGTGAGCTGGTAGATGGACTAACATTTTCTTCGTGTACTAAAAGAAAAATATTGCCAACCTATGCTTGTAAGCATATTTTTATCTTTTAACGCACACAAGCGCAATGGTAGTCAATCATGTTTGCTCGTCTATCAATCCTTTAAAATTTGAGTACTTTTTGTTTTTGTGTATAGCTTTAATTATTGTAAAAGCATTTTTGTTGTTTTTTTTTAATTTTGTGAAGCACTAAATACAATTTAAAGAAAAATATTAACCGCATTTTAAAAGACCAGACAATGAGGAGTCTAATTTTTTGGCGCTAACTATATGATTCCCGGGCAATAACGGATGGATAAAACTAGTTTTAAATAAAATAACGAATTATTTAGGTATCTCATATTATTTGGGGTTTAATTGCGTTTTTAATCAACATCTTCTCACCACATTGTTACATTTTTATTTTAAGGTAAAATAAATTGTGAAATAAGTATTAAATTGTTAATACGCAAAAAAATTACATACACAATATAGGTATTTGTTTTTTTTACAACCATGAATAACCGTTTAAATATGTATGTGATATTATCAGAGTAGTTTCGTTTGCAAAATGAAAAGAATTATATGTACATATGTAGGTTTGTTTGCATTGAATTAAAGATTTACCTTAAATTGGATATAATTTAGATTCCATGTTGGTCTGATAACTCTTAATATTTCCTTTGCTCCCTCAATAACGGCATTTTCTTCAATTTGAATTGGTACAAAAGGCACTTGACTGTTGGTTGTTGCTTGTTGATCAGACGACTCCTGGTTAGGAGATGATGTCAACGAATTAGTGGCTTTTGTTTCAATATTTGTTAATAAATATTTGCCATTCGTTGATAGTCCTTGAACGCAATTAACATCAGATTTTATATTTTCTGAATAACAATTAACTTTTGCTTCTGTGCCCATACTATTAGTGACAACTTTAAACCACAAAATTTATTATTATTGTAATATTTTATTAATGAATTGTTTTTCGCTGTTTTTTTTTTTTTATTTAAATAAAACGTGAACTTTATGAAAGACGTGAACTTTATGAAATTTTACTGCAACAAAATTTATAACAGCAAATTTGTTTATATTAAACTTATTTTAGATGAGAAATGTAATACAATTTTCTTTTATTTGGAGACTTCCCGTCATCAATGAGGATGTAAATAGTATAAACATAGCCAATTTAAAAACAATTTTTTATGTTTTGTTTTTTCTTTAATATTTTTATTTTTCTCCCCACTTGTTCTTGTCAGAACATCATATATTTTTTTACTTGCACAAACACTAACAAAATACTGTTTCCAATTCTATTTTTATCGATTTTTCACGTACTCATGTGAGACAAATTTTTGAGCAATTCCTTATTCAATTCTTTTAAGCAGAAATTATTTTTTATCTTACAAAAAACGTCTTGAAGTTGATTTAAAATAAAAGTCTTTTGCAAAATAGTCTTAAAAAAACTTTATAAATAAATGCGCTAAAATACTTAATCCAGAAATTGAAAACAAATGCTAGACGACAATAAACCCCGACGAAGTGCTTTTTAAAACTGACAGAAAATTTTCGCTCTCTTCTTCTCTTTGGAATTGCCAACTAAGCTGCCAGACTTAACGCTTTATCTTTCTTTTACCATGATTGACGATTTCTTACTTTATGTAGAGAATGACAACCCTTAATACTTTAATTATTATTTTTGGGTGATATATATAAATAAATAATTTGCGTTTCTTCATACGTCCGATATTTCGTGAATTCTAATTTGTAGTTGTTAATAAAATTTTTGCTAAAGAATTTCCGTATTGTCATCTGTCCCAAGGATTTTGCATTAATTTGTCACACAAATTCACTACTTTTGTGATGGGTATAGTTATTCACTATAACTAAATTTTGTTACGCATTTAAATACATTTTCATTGAAATTTCAACGTTTAAAAGAAAGTCTAAAACTAATTACATATGTATCATTTTAAAATACCGAATGTAAATTTTATCAAAAAACGCTTAATTGAAACGTATAAACGCAATCTGTCGTCAGTTTGAGTGTGCTATAATCGTTTTTGGCTATTTACGAGATATTATTTTATTCTTAGAATTTGTAAATCAAAATTTGAAATATTAAATTGTATTTTTATTTTGCTTGATTTTTTGACGATTTTTCAAGACAAAAGAATTTTTTTTAATTTATCGGGAGAATTTAATTTCCAATGCTGTCCTCTTTCAAAACTTATAAAACGTTACAATTATTCAAAAATTATATAAATTTTAAATAAGAAAACCATAGAATATATCTGGGTGAGTTGATGGATCTGCTACCGTTAATAGGTGGTGGATAAGAGAATGCTAGTAAGGTATATATATATATATATATATATATATATATATATATATATATATATATATATATATATATATATATATATATATATCTTGATATCTTGAGATATCCAGCTAAAAAAGAACAAAAAAGTTTTCCTATAAAGTATTCACTACTCAAGTAGCAAATAAGCTGATTGGATTTTGGCTAAAACTTGGTATGGAAATAATGCCGAAAAATAGTGTATTGATTAAATTGAATACATTCCTCAAAAAATATCAAGCCGAAGGCAAGCAAAGATACTATAACCCATTTCCAGTTTGTAAAATCTTTGAAAAAAATTTTTTATAAAGAGTTTATACACGATCAACATAATCAGAGAAGACTAACAGTCGATGCGTTTCTGAAGGAAAATAAAGAGCAAGGAGCAAAAGTTATGTTATCAATGCCAACAATAATCCCCATGATACATACGTACTGCCTTCGGTTGAAGAAGATATGGATAGAAGCAATGGTTCACAATACACAAAAAGATACGATTGTTTTAACTTTGCCTTGATGTGTGACAGATTTGGTGTACCTGATAGAGTAGTACTAGCATTAGGATCCGCTCTTTTCCAAGATTTCGAAATGAAAGATCGGCATGGCGAACCTCTCATCATGAATAATTCAAAAGTTCACAGCGAAAAAGACAAATGCAGACGAGAAGAACTTCACAAATCGTTAAACGATACCAATTTGTTAGTGATTTCATTCGATGGTAGAAAAGATCATACTGTAACGAGAAATAAAATTGATGGAAAGTATCATACTAGGATGGTAAAAGAACCGCATCTTGTTATTTTGAGAGAACCAAATTCTCAATTGATTGGTTACGTAAGACTGGAGCATGAAACGGCTGAATACAAAACAACCAAATTAAATGATTTTTTCAACGATAAAAATATATCACTGGTTGCATTAATTGGTATATGCACTGATGTTGAGTCAACAAATACTGGACCACACGGTGGAATTATACGACGATTTGAATTGCTGTTAAAAAGACCATTGCATTGGTTCGTTTGCCTTCTACACTTTAACGAACTTCCGTTTCGGCATTTGTTTCAAGCTTTGGATAAATCAACCAGCACTGGACCAAGATCGGCAATTGGAAAACTGAGTAATCAAATCGAAACTTGTGACATCATCTGGGTAACATCAAACCAAGGAAAATTGTACATTCTAGCTGACTCACAAAGGCCGCTTGATTATGACGATTATATGTGCTCTGTCGTGTACGGTAGTGTATTATTTTTCAAGCTCATTAGTACGTCACAGTTTCTACAACTTTTTTATGCAGTATTGTCAATTAAGTAATTAAAGATAATTCATATTATACGCATTCGGAAAATATCTTACTATCAATGTTGTTTGATGATAGCAAAGAAAAGCGAGACCGCGCTATAAAGAAAATTCTAAGCTATCGAACTGATGTTGAAAACCCAACGGAACTTAGAGTTTATAAAAAACCAGATATAAACTTTCATTGCACAAATTACACGGAAATGATCAATTTGAATGATATAATTTGAACCACCATTCACGCGAAGAATTCCGTACGATACATTGAAAGAATATTTAAATCAAGATGATCCACCGTTTAATGATCTAAAAATTCCATCATATATACAAGGAATGCAACGACATGGTCAATTGCTAGCTAGCGTTTCCAAACGGGTTATACCAGCAAATGTAGACGCTGTTATGGCGACGACATCAGAGAGCCGTGTGAAATTTTTTAGTTTATTTTCTATTATTAAGTTGTATTAGAAAAATAAACTCCAAAACAAACAGCCATTTCGCTGATTGTTTCATGTAAAGTGCCAAAAATGGATATTTTTTGAAATTTGGTGGTTCCAGTGGGTGTGCCACCAGCATGGTTGGGTCGGCCCTCCAAAGTAAGTGGGGTTCGGTCATACATTTAGACTCGATTGGGGCACTTTAAATCGGTCAAAGTGGGATTTTTCAAAATTTTACCTTTGGGTTAAAATAAGGAACATCCGAATTTATTTTAGAGGGATGGTTCCTTGGGCAAAGTTTCTTATTTTTATCTGTAGAATACGATTTTCCTTGTCACTTGGGCGATTTTTAAATATATGTATAATATATATATATATATATATATATATATATATATATATATATATATATGCATTTGCCGTTCGAAGCCGGCGTTAAATTGTAGAAAACGATTTCGATCGAAATTGAAACCGACTGAAATTTCAAACTGACAAAATTTTGAATTCTTTCCATCACATACCTGATTGAGTCATTGACTGAGAGAAGTCCTCCTTCATGGAATGTTATGGGAATTAATATGTATATATATATATATATATATATATATATATATATATATATATATATAGTATTAGCTAGTAACTGGTTATGAGTATTACTACTATTGAAAAACTTCTCTAATGCATTAGAGTATTACTACTACTATTCTCTAATGCATTAGAGAAGTTTTTCAATAGTAGTAATACTCATAACCAGTTACTAGCTAATACTAGCTAATGTTATGAGGTGATACTCATAACCAGTTACTAGCTAATACTAGCTAATGTTATGAGGTGATACCGCTGTTGAAAAACTTTTTTTTAGATGGTCTGGCCTGGTATTGAACCGTAGGCCTTCTGGTTGATATTCTGGTGTCTTACCTACCATACCACAGCGGCACACAACGGTAACAGGTATTAGGGAAATAAAATACCCAACATGAACCAAAATTATCAACCGGCCCTTTGGTTTTATGTTGAGAATGAATAAATTGGATTAATTAATGCCATCAACATTTTTCAGGATTAAAAAAAAGTACAAATATTGGCATAATTGACGGAATTATGTGGTATGTTTAACAAGAAGTAACGTTGAAAATAAAGAGCGCTCTGGTCAGCAAAAAAGTTATAAGATAATGAATTGGAGCCAGCCTTATAATTCAGACCTTGACCTGTCCAACCATATGTTGCAAGTCCTGACAAAAACTACAAAATACCGGCTGAGGTTTTGCCTCGCCTGCCTTGTGATGCAGACTTTGCTAACACGATACTTATCGTTCCTAAGGTGAGAAAAGAAGAGCAAACAGACGTCCATTGTGGAAAAATGAACTGTCATACTGTGCTCACTTTTTGGCATTTATAATGAACTAGAGTAATCCCTCCCGCGTTGCTGGGACCCTTTGTTAGACTGATGTGGATAGATAAAGGAATCTTTAACTGTTAGACATGCAAAATTCCATATTTTTATTGACTGAAAACTTATTTAAACCAAGAAAGAAGAACACAATAATGTTCCCAAAAGCATAGGAACGTATGAAATAGAAATATAAGCAAATTTTAATAAAACCTAAAAAGTAGTGCGTACTCTAAGGGGTTTAATTAGAAAACACCCAATTTTTGTTTGTCTCATTCATGCAAGTGGACAAGCCTAACTTATGTATATTTGCATTTCGTATTAAATAATAATAAATAGTATAATAAATTTTGGACTAAAAACAAAAATTGAGTCTCCGTCACAAAATTACCAACTTAAGATAGGATCACACGATTGTCGTAATGCACCAATAATTATTGTTGTTTATATGCCAATCGTGTGATTATAGAATTTATTGGCTCATCCGGCAACTCAGAATATTATTGTGTTTATTTATCCCAATAAAATGCAACCCTGGTGCGTTAATCGTATGAAAGTTATCGGCATTCATGCACCAATGTAAATTCCAAAAATACACCAATATTTATTGTATTCTTGTGTGGCAATTGAAGAAGACAATAATCACCGATTTTTATTTTTTAATTGATTTCTTTCTGAAAAAGCACGTGCTTATAATTATAATCCGTTAAAATATGAAATTTTTTAATTATATGTATGTAAATTGCATCACAAACTTCCGCTATTTAGTTTGTTTTCATTATTTTTACTTTTTTTTTATCAGGCGGACACTTGATAATCAAAGTCGACGCAATTTTTATTTTTTAGAGAACAAATCATCTTTAGAGAATTAAATATAATTTGTAATTATATTCCAATATAAATAAATATTTTAGTGAATTAATTTTTTTTGATTTATTGGAATGTTTTCTCATATGCACCATCAATGGCCCTTCTTGTGAACCAATCTCTGCACACACACCTTTTCTTCTTTGTATTTCTTTTTACTTATTTGTTCACTAAATGACCTCAATATAAATAAAGAGGACGCCATTTTATTTTTTTTCAAAGAACGAACCATTTTACACACACAAAAAATATAATAATGAGTTAAATTTACCACAACAGCTGATTCATAGAGTTGTCGTAAACTAGAACAATCGTATAACAGCATTGGAACAATTATTGTCAATAGATCTTGTGACAATAAATTTTGTATAAAATAAGACAACCGTGTGAATGCGGAATTTTTAATTGGGACAATCGTATTACTGTGCGCTAATTTGTATCAGATTGTTGTATTTGAGTCAATCGTGTGATCGCAGCTTTAGAAAGACGTAGCAGCGATTGTAATGTAGAGTACATAAAACCAAAAGAACTGAACAGAATCGAAACGCAGAATACCAGATTTGACAAACGGAGATAATTTCGAACCGAATCGAAGCGCAGAATAGGGGCGTATATATTAGAGATTTAAGACTTACAAAAGACCAACAAATTTAAGTTTTTGTGCGAATTCCTAGAAATACAGTCTTTAATGTAATAATAAGTTATGTACGTAGACTTTTTCTGGCTATGTAAGCTGATTTCGGCAAATGAACCTGTCAATTGGCCTCCAAGTTCATGCGAACTGACACCTCTCGGATTATTCTGTGGTTCCACGTGGTTATTTTGCGGTTCTCCATCAAGAACGCTTAGAATTTGCGACGCGGGTTAAAACCACATAATTGTAAAATTTTGTCAATTTTAGAATGTTAGTAACTTTTAAATAATTTAATTTAAAAACTGAACTACAGAAACAAATTTGGTAATTTACAAATTGCTAATTAATTTCAAATCGCGCGATTATCAGAGAAACGCCCGATAAAAACATTGTGTAAGAATATAACAATCTGATTTAACTAACGTCGTCAACTTTTTCTATTTTTAAATTTAGAACTAAATAGAAAAGGCTTATTCTTTACATAAAGATAATAAATATCTTTCTATTTATTGAAGGACCTAATGCATAATTTCAAGTAACCAAATTCATTTAAACAATTTACAATAAAATTAAATATTAAACATGAAGTAAATCTTTAAATAAATCTATACATGTTTTAAATTATATATTTTAGTAGCGTAAAAATCTATCTTTACACATTTCTAGAGAAGGTAAAATGACATTAAAAAAAAATTACAAGTAGTCTTAAAAATATTTTTTTGCGTTAATAGAAGTAACATTCAAGTTCAAAAACGAAGGACGACATACATTTCCTCATTTTAAAAACTAGACATATCTGATTGAAAAATAATTGATATTTTGTGGAGCTCATTAAAATTAGATACATAGATTAGTAGGGTCTTGAACGATTACTGGGGTTATTGCGCATTGGACCTCCACCGTTGCCATTATTGTGACCACCATAATCACGACGGCCACCTCGGTCACCACCGCCTCCACCACGGCCACCTCCACCGCCAAATCGATTTCCACCACCAAAGCTACCGCCCCCTCCGCGGTTGTCTCTGTTGTAACCACCACGGTCTCCACCTCCACCATAACCACCACCACCACCTCTACCTCCACTTTCGTCACCGCTTTTTGGAGTCTTACAGCGATTACACTCATTACGCCAAGCAAAGTTTGTGTTATTACAACTGCTACATTTCCAATCTCCTTCTCTAGGAGCAACGTTATTGTTACTTCCAGGACCTCCACTGCCACCACTTCCTCCCATGCGAGGACGACCTCCGCGGTCATCGTTACGATCTCCTCTACCTGAATCGTAATCCCCACTTCCACCTCCTCCCCGATCAAATCGTGGACGGTCACCACCTTGACCACCGCCACCTCGACCTCTTCCAAAACCACCACCACCACCTCCGCGACCACCGCCACCACCACCACTGCCACCACCACCACCACCTTTATTCCAGTTATTTGGTCGTTGGGCTAAAGATACTTTAATAATGCAACCGTTAAAATCACGCCCATCAAACCAAGCAATAGCTGATTGTGCTGCATTAATATCGTCATACGTCACTGTAGCTTCGCCTTTAGATATTCCGGTGTCCTTATGACGGTATAACCAAATTTTTGGCTTAGATGTACGTTTATCTTTCTATAACGAAAAAAATTAAAAGAAAGTACATAGTACATATATAGCATTTTCATTGTGTTATAGATTTATTTTAAAATACATATGTAGGTAGTGTTGTGCAAAACAAAAGCTACAAATCTGATAAAAACTAATAATGCCGTTTATTTCTGAAAGTATTTCATTAAAAAAAAAGCTTTTTAATTTATGTAAATGCTCTAAGATTTACACAAAAATACATATTACTTTATCTTAATGTTCTTTAAAAAACCAACAAAAACCAATCGAGATCTTCAAATAAAGGCTTGCAAAGCAAAAGCAAGCAACAAATTAATATTTCGTTGATAAACCCCTATTTTTTATAACTTAGCCACGTCTGCGCGGCTTGGAATCAATGAGGCTATTAAATACGGACTTCAAAATACGTTTCCATTCACCTTCTAGATTTTCAAAGAATTTCTTTTGATTTTTAAATCGTGTTCCTGAGATGTTCCCTTTTATTACTCCAAGGAGCTTTAAGTCCGGTCATTGTGCCGGCCAATCAAGGACTTGTACCTTGTTCTCTTCAATGATCTATCTAACCTCGATTTCTGTTTCGGATCAATATCGCGTTGGACACCATCGAAGTGGCATATTCCAATTAGCATATGGAATCATTTTCGTTTCTAAGACGTTTTTGTGCGAGAAATCGATCCATTATGCCAGTCATTTTGTGAAAAGAGGTCCTACCCCATTTGTTGAAAAGCAAGTCCGCACCATTACCTTGCTTCTCCTATCCATAAAATAATTTTACAATTACGTGGAACAAGCCTTCTACTTGGTATACTTCTATACTACCATTAATTATACTTGTTATTAAATTGGATTTTGATTCGTCACTAAACAGAACAGTTTTTTTCTTCTGTACAGACCAATTTTTTTAAGAATAAGTTTCGCGAAAGCACACAGGGATTGGTCCGTACAGAAATGGAAAACTGCTCTGTTTAGTGACGAATCAAAATCAAATTTAATAACGAGTATAGTGTTTCTCACTATATAGTATAGAAGTGTATACCTAGAAGGTAGGTAGTAGACTTGATACACGAATTGTTAAAATTATTTTAAGCATGGAGGAGGCAAGGTAGTGGTGCGGACTTTTCAACAAATGGGCTAGGAGCCTTTCACAAAGAGCTTAGAAACGAAAATAATTCCATATGCTAAGTGGAATATACCACTACGATGGGTTTTTCAACGCGATAATGGTCCGAAACACACATCGAGATTAGTCAGATTGATCATTGGAGAGAACAAGCTTCAAGTCCTTAATTGGCCGGCACAATAACCGGACTAAAAGCTCTTTGGAACATTTAAGCAAAACGATTCAAAACTCAAAAGGAATTCTTTGATAATTTAGAAGGTGAATGGAAACGTATTTTGAAGTCCGTATTTAATAGCTTTGTTGATTCCATGCCATGTGGCTAAGATATCAAAAATTAAGGTTTATCAACGAAATATTATTGCTTTTGTTTTAAACACCTTTATTTGAAGACCTCGATTGTTTTTGTTGATTTTTGAAAAACTGTTTACAGTAAATAAATAATAAAGTAATATATCTTTTTAATATAAATCTAAGTGCATATTAATATAAATAATTACAGAAAAACTTATTTTCTTAAATGAAATACTTTAAGAAATAAACGACATTATTAGTTTTTTTTTAAGATTTGTTGCTTTTGTTTTATACAATACTGTATATCAACGCCACCTAAATCTGTAATGCTTGTAAAATAAGCAATTAAACGAAGGCTTAAGATTTGAAAATTAAAACAAGCGAATAACAATTTAAGAAGTTAACCTTTTTTATTAATCCTGCTTGCAGATGTGAAATAGTTTTAACAACTTTTATTGTGAAAATTAATACATATTTTCTTTTTGTAAATGGAAAATGCCAGACTTTATCTATCACTTAATAAGGGTTGAAAATTTCATTATTATTCGGATGTTTTATGAAAATTTACATGGCAAAGATATATATTTATTATATTATTTACATTTTTCTTACCTTAATTATACCAATCGCTCCAAAATGGGTTTCAATATCCATTTCTGTTGCCTCTGGATCCATACCAGAAACAAATATTGTATCTTCTTGAGTAATTAAATCTCCACTGCCTCCTCCATAGCTTCCGCCTCCACTAGATCCTGTAAATGTTAAAATCTATTACAATGAATCAAGTTTTGATTTAAATTAAGATTAACAAATTACAACTTTCTTCAAAAATTAAAAAAAAAATCTACTCCAGATTTTTAAAGCAATTACGAATATTATTCTAAGTATTTAAAATAAAATTTCACTTCGACGAATTAGTACATATAGAAGCCACATAATGAAATGTCTTAACGACGACCAAATATCACAATTGCAGCGAATTTATTTATTACATTTTAACGCATATTAAAAAAAAAAAAACCTTTTACACTTTTTATCCATTCAATACTTCATAACACAGTAGTAAAATCTCAAGACCAAACATTTGATAACCACATTTTTCCTTCGTTTTTTAATTGAAGTAAATTTAAGTTCTTTACAAAAAATTACAATATACTTTTATGTCACCATTTTTTAACCCCAAACTAGTGTGTTTTTATTTCATCTAAAAATCATATTCAAAGTGAAATGCTGCACCATGTAGGTCTCCATTACAACACAAGTTTGTTAAAGAATATCTTTAGAAGTAATTTAAAGCTTAATTTTAACATTTTTCTATTTGCTTAAAACATAACCAGAATTTTTTTGCTTAGAAATTGATAAATTATTTGTATGTTATTACAAGAAAGACTATTAAATATATTGAAAATAAAATTTTGCATTCAAACATGTGAAAAGCAATTTCAATGCAAAGTATTAAAATATAGGTCTTGCTTCCAAATGCATTACTGCGCTGCATCACGGCGGCAAATTTTTAACACAGAAAATAAAATGAACTATTAATGCATATAAATTTCCGCCAACACTACCTTTTATTTACACAAACAAATCTTAAAGTAAAACAGTGAATTTAGATTGTTTTAAAGCGTTAAATATCATGATGCAGTGCAGTAATGGATTTATAAACAGGTCCATAGCTGTCGAGAATGACGATAGTAATTAAAGTCTTATCTCTATAACAACAGTCTCCAAAATTGCACACTACACCATTTACAACACACACGTAGTTTTTTGGAGATAGATTTATGTATAACTTAAAACACTGACAATAAAATCTATTTTTACCTCATTGGTAAAATTGTTTTATAAAAAAAAACTTTAAAAACAGTAAAATCTACTTAGTTTTACAAATTAAAAATCCTTCCTATGACGCGTATATTTATTTTTCCTCAATCTTTACTAGTTAAAGCCTTTTTTTAAACTTTAAACTATACTGATCACCAAAACAGTATATATAGTCTTGTAAGTAAATAAAATACAATAGTAAAATGGTATTACAAATTGTTATACATTACTCATTTATAAGATTGCATAGCAATTTGTTAATTGCTTGCATTTTATTTTTACCTTTATTGTAGTTGTCCTTGTTGCCGCCTCCGTTTCTAAAATTGGATTATAATAGTAACGCATCATTTAACGGTTTGTTTATTTGTCAAGTTGTAATTATGTAAAATAGTTTGTGGATAATTGTAAATCTTTGTATTACTCTTGTTATTTTGACCGAAACGATGATAACCTTCCTTTAAATGTATAAATTTTTTAATTTAATTCATATAATATAATCGAATAATGGAAGATTTGTTTTAATTTGTTTTGATATACACACACTGCTGCTTTCATCTTTTTACCTCATTTAAACCATTTGCTTAAAATAGAGTTACTTAAAGATATACCAAAACATTAGTTACACACACACACACATCTCTTTTTAAATTTTGTTTACAAAGCATTTTTTAACCATTTTTATACAACGTTGTCGAGTTTTACATGACGCACACATCTTTTTTAACCATTTACACTTTTAGATTACTTGAAAATACCATTAAAATTATTACGAATTAATATGAAAATATATTTAATAAAATCCTTACCCTATTCAGAAAATTGCTTCTCAACATACATCTTCACAAATTGACTAAAATATTTACAATTTTTGAGGTTGTCATTTATAGCAATTATGTCGTTACAAAAGTATACATAAATTGCCATTAATCTACATAAATCCTTAATTCTTTAAATTTTAATTGAGAGTGATAGAGGCTAAAATTATAATGGAACAAAATGATTTTTTAATCCGTAGTAGATTTTTAAAATACAAATAAACTTCAGCAACTCTAACCATACAATGCATGTCACTTGTGATACATAGAATTCTTTTTTCATAATTCCCCAATGTGAAAATAAATATTTTTCAAAATACTAAAATTATTATAACAGTTTGATATTTTGGCAATTAAAGTGCAAATGCTACGAACGGTATTGAAATTTTTCTTAATATTAGAAAGTTATTAAGGTCATGAAAAAGAAACTAATGCATATTACAAAAAAAAAAGTTGATATGATATTTAAGGCATTCATTTCAATTATGAATATATCGCACACTAAATCATGAAGTCAGATAAAAAAAAAAACTGGTTTTAATAACAAACATTTGTAACCGGTCTTCGGACACAAATTCTTCCTTTTAATCCTCGAAGACTCGTCATACCACAATATTGTTCTGCATTCCTGTGGAGTCCAATTCGCATGTGCTCGTGCAAAGTTAAGACGAATTTATCTTTTCCTTTCGGATATAAGGCTTTTTTTTCATCCTTATAGCTTCTGAGATCATATTTCTGAAATACATACTGATACCGCATACAGAGAGAATGAAACTTGATTGAAGATATCAACAGGACAATCAAAAATTCGCAGATAAATGAGCCACAGAGTGCTTTGTAAACAAACAAATCAACGCTTTTGAAATGTTTAGAGCAGTCGCCAGAGCTCAAGCCCCCAGAAAATCTGTGGGATATTTTAGATCTCAAAATAAACCGCTATAATTACACAAATAAGGACGAACTTTATTTACTAGTGGAAATTGCAACGAGTGAAATTCCTGGTAAAGCATTATCGAATCTAATCGAGTCAATAACATGAATATGTAAAGAAATTGAAAAAAGGTAATGGCTATGCAAATAAATATTAGTAAAATTAATATTTTAAGTGAGTTTATTGAAGACGTGCTTATGTTTTGTCTCATTCAAATAACAGCATTCAGCGTATATAATCATTTTTCTAAGTTAAATTGGAATATTCGTTGTTTTTTATATCTTTTTTTGCCGAATTGAGATGATTGGTTTTATAAATAACATAGTTTAAAATACAAAAGAGTTTGCTATTACTAGAAGTTCGTGCATACGCGTTGTCTAATACTTTATATACCTTTCATTCAGCCCAGTTAATTAAATCTTAGAAACAAATCATTGTGATTTAAAATTCGTCAAACATTTTTCTACATATTGTTCTGTAGTTTATTCTGTATGTTCGAAAAACTAGTTGTTTTTTTTACTAGAGATATACATACTACATTTATCAACTTTGTATTTTTTTTTTTTTTTTTTTTTAAAGTTGTTGATCCCAATAAATATATATATATATTTTTTTTATTAATTTTAAAAGTTGTAACTAAGTCATATAGGACGGATTCTAAAACGTATCAATAGAAAGTTTGTACTATATAGATCTGCTGCCTTATTTCGATTTTGTAGGTATGCAACGTTGCAAAACAAAGCAATCATGTACCTAGTTTTGACGTTATAAAATATAGGTGATGTGATGCATCATATACAATTTGTAAGGTAAATGTTTTCAAAGCAGAAAAAAGTTAAAATCTTATTTTCATTCGAGAATTCAAACAACAATTTCTTAACGTTTAATTTTTTTTTTTTTTTTGTATGCATCCCGTTACTGTACCTAAGGACTTCGAGACGTCATAACTTTTAAAATACGCCCACACATTACAACGCTAACAACAAAAAAGACCTTTACCTGATTTCTTTACTGTAAAATAAATGTTTTTTAAAATAAGAAAAAAAGAACAACAAAAGGCACATTGCACCACACATTCCTTTAGATTTTTATATGTATAAAATAGACTGCAAACTTTCGATCATTTGTTATTTATGTGCAATGACGCATTAACGAACAGACCCAAATATTGTTTATAGGGTAAGTGTTCCTAAGGTCGGCATGTACCAGTAGTCGGCAGTTTTTGTATTTATACTTAAACAGTAGTTAACAGTAATTATGTGTTAAAATAAAGCTAAATGAGGTTTATAAAAAAATCATCAATTCAATCAATAAATTTCTATATGTTAAGATCAATTTGATCTTAGATAAGTATTTTGACAGTATTTTCCTCTAATTAGTGACTGTCTTTAGAATTTTACGAAAATGATTGTTTTCTAGACAAAAATTCAGTGGGAAGTCGAATTTGTAATGTCAATAATTACTTAAAAATAATAAATTTTCAATCGGAAATGGGTTTTAAATGTAAAAAACTGTTGAAATATGGCTATAAAAGTGAGAGTTAACAAAGTTATTTTTCTCTAATTTGAAGCGATGGCGGCAATAGGAACGAAAAATTTGTATATGTTTTGGCATTAGAGTGCCGACTACTAGAACCAATCACTTGTTCCATGGCCGACAGTGGTTCTTACTACTAGTTTTGTTAAGGGTGAGATCTCAAAATTCGTTGAGACTTCTAGAAATATTAAGTTATCTTTATATCATGTTCAATCAGGACTACCACAGATGGCAAATTTTTGGGAGCCGCGTTTGCGTCATTTTAACATTATGGGCAGTCTCAAAATCCTGTTGAAAAATCTAGTTGGTTTTAGAAAAAGAAATGATTAAGTGGCTTCACAACCGCTTTCAAAACGAATTTCTGGTAAACTTTGGCTGATGTTTTCATTCCTTGTGCACAGAAATGCAAGTCGGCGACATCGTAGTAAACTGGACTACCTTTTCGACGCTTGGGTGAGCTCAGATACCTCTCTAGACTACTGTGCTTACATCCTGTCATTTCGTTTATTATACTTCTTTGGTTCGATCAACATTTTTCATCCGTAAACATAGAATTTCTGACCAAATTATTATCGTACTTCTCCAAAAGGCGTTTGAATTTTTCTACAAGTGCTAGGTATTACGTTTTAAAGCCCCAAATTCAAGTTTTTTTTTTTCAATGATTCGACTCATGTGCTTCTGCCTGATATTAATTTTACGTGTTATGACTTTCTTATTCCGAAGAGGATATCGCAGTTCTTGATTTTAAAGCTTTAATGACATGCTATGTTCGAACTGTAACTGTGTGGCTTGAGAGGATGCTCATTTTGTGACCGGTCCATGGTAAAAGCTACCACTTTTTGAAATACCAGTTATAGACTTAAGCTGTAGAGGTTAGCTTTCAGAAGCCACATAATATAATTGCATATAATATATTCCTTTGAATCTTTTTTTTCATTTTTAGCTTTAACATGTAACCTATGCACAAAATCTGAACTATACACAAACAATATTCAGGATTTTCTGATATGATGTCTTTCGTGCCTGCTTGATCTTACTGAACATATAGAATGTTGAAAATATATGTTCTTAATAAGTAACAGTTTGAAATTAATACCGATTTACTACTTTCTGCGCTAAAATATAATATGCCGACAATAGGAACATAGTATGCCGAAAACTGTAAATTAGTGCCGACTAATGGCTAATTTGGTATTTTTCACAAAAACAGTAAATCTTTGAATTAAAAAAAAAATATTTATATATATATATATATATATATATATATATATATATATAATATATATATATATATATATATATATTTAAATATATATATATATATATTTAAATATATATATATATATATATATTTAAATATATATATATATATATTTAAATATATATATATATATATATTTAAATATATATATATATATATATATATATATATATATATATATTTAAATATATTTAAATTTAACTTAATAATCTGAAACAAAGCAAAATAATTAATTGTAATTACTAGTCATCAATTCTATACTACTCTCACATGCGTAAGGGCAGTAGTTTGAAATAAACAAAAGTCCTAAATTGCCGACTATTGGTACATTCACCCTACATATTCTAAAATTGATTTTTTTAACTCAATTTGTTTAAAAACTTTTGTAATTGTAATAATTTATCATCAATTGTGAGCGGTCGTACTTGATTTAGCTTGCAATACTGTATACACTTTTTGCGATTGTGAATGAAAACACCTTTTATGCGAATCTGTCCTAAAATAATTATCAATACGTAACACTGTTTGTTGCTTAACACGGTGATGCATACCCGACATTACTTAGTTTTGATAGCACTATGGTTTCTTAGCTGAGTATTTTATTTTGAAATCCATGTTTATAAAAGATAAAATTGAGCACAAAAGCAAATATTTTTTAATTACATATAACAGCGGTAATGTTTTTTGCTTAACCCTGGAACCCTACTCATGCGTGCCTGTGCACCCTGACGGATATTTAAACTCGTGTTATACATTTAGGTCTGGAAACAAAGCTCCGTGGTTTCGTTTATAAAGCATGTATTATTAATTTTGTTTTTAAAACTAAGCAATAAATTAAAGAATGTAAAAAGCGTATTTTATTACGGCTGAGTTCCAAAACGTTATATGCAAAGCAACCGAACAATGTCATGCGTTGCTAAACGAAACCATGTAAACTTTTACAGTCACCCATTCTTAAATGTATTGTAAAAGTTTTAATTGCGCAAACTGTGTTGTATAAATTTTGTTGATGCTTTTTGTTTACAAATTCAAATCATTTTGTTTAAATGGAAATAATAGGACTTTCGAATGGAAACAGCAATTGTTTTCAAAATGAGGAGTAATTTGCCTCCAAAAGAGGAAAAATGATTGTTTTATGGGAAAGGTGCTAACTGCAGCAAAATGAATCTAAATGTAAAACTATACGAAGTATTCTTTTTTTACAAAGCGATAAACAATATAGTTTGCTTATCGATACAGTAGTAAAACCATAACCATATCGCTACAAAAAATTTTGACGTTTTGAAATTCAGCCTACTATATACATAAGTACAAGATTGCTCGAGCGTTCTAAGGTTAAACACATACCTTTGTACCTAAAATTCTTAAAAATGTTAACAGGTCTGTATTATGCGACGTAGTTGTTGTTAAAATTTTATACATCTGCGTTGTTCTGAAGATTCCAATATAAATTTTTTTGTTATTAAATGGGTTAGAACGGACATATTAGGTTCATCAATTTCAAGTCAGAACAAAAATTAATTAAATTTGTTTAAACCATTATAAACTTAAACCTCCGTATTTGAAATTTTTAAAACATGTTTGCATTTGCGCAGTGATTGATTATTCAAAAAAAAATTTTTTTTTTTTAAAAAGCTATTCAACATTTGATATTTTGCAAACGCCCATACAGTCACACTCTGATTGATTTCCTTGAAAATTTAACAAAAATCATACTCCTTTTGATATACGAGATCCTATTTATAGTATGTTGGTTAATGAGTTGTAAATTATTTTAGCCAAAATTTATGAAAATATAAAACTGAAAATTTTTGAATTGAGAAAAGTGTAAACACGAACTAGAATGACAACCTAAAAATTGTAATAGATTACGATGCCGATAAAATGGCTTCAACACATTGTTCAGTTGAGAAGCAGAAAATTAAGGGCGACGGTCATTTACATTATGTAGATAAAAAACTATAAATTGTACTTTTGATGAATAAAAAAAAATCCTTAGACTGTTTGCAATTTTCCACTTTTAAAATATTTTTAGTCTAATTTAATGTATTTACATACCCGTAGCCACCACCACTGCCGCCACGGTCTTGCCAACTATTGCCACTGGATCCACCGCGACTTCCAGAATCATAACCTACAATTTTTCAGAATATGGCTTAATTAAAAGGAAACTACAGCACGCATAAATTTACCTCCTGGTTTCGAGTAAGAAGGCGGTGGTTTATTGAATGGTCCGCCATTTCCACTTTCAGACATGTTAAAATTGGGTGGAGGAACGGAGAAATTATTATATCCTCCGCCGCCACCTTGTCCACCACCAAAACCTAATTGGATGAAGTATTATTGTATGCCAGGGATTAATAGTACACAATTCACTTACGATCCATATTGTTTCACAGAATTACTTTAAAAAGATATAAGTGCACAACACAACGCAACCTTTACAAATCGATGATAAAACGCGATTGATGGAAAAATAAAAATCTCTACACGTTAATCTATTCCAATAGTTATAGAAATGGCGGATTTCTGTAATAATTGTAATAAAGTTACCATATTAATTTTGTTTGAAAACAGTGTTGCTAAATTATATAGTAATGCAGGTAATATTAAAAAACACCTAAGCAGACTAAATTTTCAAATAAACAATATAATGTCTACAAATATGGCATATTATTATTATTAGTGCAATAAAAGTATTTTCACCAGTTTATATCGGTTTGCTTTCATCAGATATGTAAATGCTTTTGCATTCTAATCTTTGTATTAAAATTGATTTTATCTTGAAAATAAACGCCAAAAAGACGTAAGCGCCTGATTATCGATTTTCATTTTTTGACAAAAATCGATAGTATTCGAGCATTCTTTCCAGCGCACAAAATTTTTTAGCTGCAAAATGTACCTTTATGGTTTTACAGCAAAAACAAAAAAGTCTTATGTAGTAATATAGAACAAAAAATAACTACAAAAGCTTTCTGTAAAATTTATTTTTGTCGCTTACGTCTTTTTGGCGGTTATGACTCGATATATGTATTGAGAAAACGTCTATTTAATATGTAGTGAATTATTTAGTAATAAATTATTCACAGAAATAACTTGTTTCAAGCTAGAGAACGAATAGGTCAATTTCAAAAGAAGCGATAAACTTCAAAAATGCCGATTTTGGCATTTTAACTTAATATATATTTTTTATGAATTGTAAGTAGAAAAAAGAAACAGAAACTACGGCATATCTTCTGTGAAACTCCAAGGGTGTTTCTGTGTAGTTATGGATTTGTCCGGTAGATATTGCCTTTTTTGGTACATGCATATGTGTATCTTATTTAGGGTAGCCACACGTACTGTTTTTAGCAGCTCGCGTACGTTTTTTAATTATTGTACTGCTTTCTTCATAACACCTACAAAAGTACGCTACAATACTTTTTTTTAGCTTTTTGATGATTTAACACAGGCACGTTCACATTGAGTAAAATATTTCCTTATTATTATTTATTTTTTGAATTTAATTATTGAAATATTTTAACATTATTATTTGTTTTTTAATCGTTTGTTCTTCTTAAATATGGATATTAAAGGAAATGTTTCATATAATGTTTATGTTTTTGGCCGATATTTGCCTCAGTGCAAACGTACGATAACATTTTGGCTAAGTATCGATAGAATTACTATAGCAAATGCTCGCATTTTTATATTCTTTGTTGTACTGATTGTTATTCCGTGTTATTTAATAAATTTTTAAGGCGTTTTGATTTAAAAAACAATGTATTTTTTATATAAATTGTACTCCAGGCGAATTCACACTAGGTGACCTTGGCTTGCTACGTAAGCAACGTCTGATATCCAACTGTATGTCAAAATGATGACTTTTTGACAACAAATATATTATACACACGAAAAAAATTGTTTTTTATTTGCTTATTTTACTTGTTTACATAAAAATACACCCCTGATTTAATGAAGTGTAATGGTTTTTAAAAAATTCAGTACGACTGAAATTTTTCATCCGTATTTTCTCTCAATGCCGTACGCTTTCATTTCATTAAACGATACTATCTGCTCTCTCTTACACAAAAACTTGTCATGTCGTACGACTTGTATTATCGCGTAAGTCCCCATTTATTATTTTGTATTATTTTGACACAACGTTAAAATATTTATACAGTGTTGTATTCGTTTTAAAAATAAGACCACCTTGTTAAAATCGCCTTGATTGTACTGTTCACTTTTCCTCAATGTGGTTTTTTTTTGTTAATTAAATATCGGGCATGAGTAGTGTTCTTCCAATAAAATAGACAAGTAAAGTGTTTACTTTATTATTATTGTAATCATCTTGACCATGCTACCTTGCAGGACACTGCGACGCATGGGATTATGTAGACTATTCCGGTCTACAGTTTGTTTACAAGATCCTAATGAACAACAGCCAATCTGAAAGTATAATGGTGGTTTCCATGAACATTTCTATCTAAGCTTATCAAGAACCCCACATTCATACAATATATGTTTCGCCGCTTCAGATGCCTTTGAGCACAGTCTACAAACATCCACATCCGTGATCGTTATCCTCTTCAGATGCGCTCTCAGTCCACAATGGACCATAAGAAATACCTTTAAGAGTTTAAAGCCCGGCCTGTCATACTTGATAACCTTAGAGCAACGCCCAAGTTGCGCACTGATCGCCGCCTTAGCATGCTTAAGTCCCTTTTGAGCGTTCCAGTGTTCCAAGCATCTGACAATTTCCCAATCCCTAATCAAATGGAGGATATTGGTAAGCGGTGCCTCACAGTAGGGTTCCGGACCAATTTAAGACGCCATGGTACCTTTTGTAGCCACAATGCATTCTCTAGTATTTAGTTTAATCACAACTATAACTTTTTCAACATAATACAGATTATCATAATTAAAATTTTTAACAGCTGTTTTATTTAAGCTATACATACTTTAAATGAGTAGACAGAAATAAAGATAAATTCAGTTATTATATTTATTCGTTTTGTGTATTTATGCACACTTTTGCTAGCAAAAGCCTTAAGCTTTAAATCAACAATAGACGGGCAGATATGCTTGATCAACATTGTGTTTGTGTGCGTTAAAAGACAAATTTTGTCACATACAGCGTCTGCATGCGACCATTTTTTTTACTTTTTACGCATACGTACAAAATGTTGGGCAAACATGTTTGCCCGTTTATCAGGGGCTTTATGCACATTTAACACATCAGGCTACACGACTTCACGACTACGAATACAGTTGGCAGCATTTTGTAAATCCGATTTTGACAGCGTAAAAGTCAAGGCGAATTTAACAAGGTGGTCTCATTTTGAAAACGAATACAACACTATAAACGGACCTTAACGTTGTGTCAAAATAATACAACACTGTAGTAAGCAAATAGTAAACAAATTAACTACGTGTCACATATATTTGTTGTAAAAAATAGTAATGGCGAATCGTTTTGACATATAGTCACTTATCAGCTGTTGCTTCGTAACAAGCCAAGGTCACCTGGCTTGAATTCGCCTTGGTTGTGCTCTTTTAAAGATATACAAAATCACAGTGTATACAGTGACGACACACCAACAAAAATAATAACAGTTTTCACAACTCAGTAGGGATACACGAGATAGTAAATATTAACATAATATAGCTATCTCTTTTTTTCGAGCTGTGTTGTAAAATTTTTTATTTTGCTTTATTATTGTATTTTGACAGTTTTTGGTTAAAATTAATATTAAATTTTATTCCACATTTTTTACTTACCTTTATTAAATGAAAAAGTACATCTATTTCATTAAATAAAACGGGAAATTTTTTATATCTTTAAGAGATCACAACCAATTTAATTTTACTACATTAAATTTTATTTTTATTTACTACTTTTTTACGTTCATACGAAAAAGCATATATATTTTGTACTTTCGCACTGCTTTATTTTCTTATGGGAAATAATGTTGCTTTTTTTACTCCAGCTGATTTGTTATAAACAAAGAAAGACAGCTGATTTTCGCTTTTTGAGCTGTCATTGGTGTTGTCACTGTGTACATAATTTAAAAATATATAACGTTGAATTAAATTAACAACAGCTTTCAATAATAATAATAACCACTATTACTGAATGAAGTGTGCAACTTTTTACCACGGTTTCACAACGAATTGTGGCAAAGAATAGAGATAATGTTATGGCAGTGACTATAGAAAGTTGCACCAGATTACCGTAAATGTAGAGTAAACGTCCTTAACGTTTAACGTCCTTTCGCTAAGAGCATTTCTGTTTGTATTCAGCAACTTGCAAATATTTTGTTTGCATTCATGACATAAAATATAAAATTCATAAGAAAAATACAATATTTTATGATCATTTCGTATTTTTGAATGATGTGATAGCGTTTTTTAATACAGCTATACAGAATAATGGGAGCAGAATATATTTAGGTCGATTGGCGCAGGATAGGATTTGATTTTAGGCCCATGCTTTCTTCTGGAAAGTTTTTTTTTTATTTTGACTATACGACTAACATACTTCTGTTATTTTAAATGTAATTTTGTTTTTATGTTTATAGCTACTTTATGTATATTGTTATATTTATTATTAAAAACTAGAATTTGTTATTATTATTACTACATATTTATAAATAAACAAAAAATACGATTTTATTTAAAAGATTTATTTTTAAGTATTGGTATGCTGTGAACGATTTTGGTAGGATTTTAGAAATTTTTTGGTAGGAAGTTAATTTCTTGTGTGGCAACGCTGCTACGGAGCTAAAAAGACACATTGTAATGACCGACTCTCTTAGCTCAATTGTGAGAGTTCAATTGAACTAGGTCGTTCGGGAACTATCCAAGTCTAGTTTATATCAAGCTTAGAGGCAACCATAGAGAAAATATGTTGCCTTTGTGATTATGTTAATGAAATAGAAGTATGCTTTTCATATGGAGGACAAAAAGAAAACAATATTATCCAACAGTGCTGTAGATATTAGTTCGGATTGTATTAGTTTAGAAAACAGTCGTGTAAAAGAAAACGACAAGATACATCACCTCTTGAAGAAAGTCTTAAAATGTTAAAAAGTATTAAAAAATAATAAATCTTTCTTAAGACGAATTTATAAAGCACTGGATAATTTGGTATATTATATAGGTGACGAAACTAAGGCCATTAATACACAGACCGTTGAAATTTCGAAACAAATTGAAAAGATCCAGCGCCATAACATAGAAATAGAAGTTTAGAGATTAAAAGCAGTTTGAAAAGTACAATTAGACCCCCCATAAAAATTTGCTTAAAAGATGTTGTACATTAATCAATTACACCTTCAGAGAAATATATTACTATATTAAAATAGATTTTTTTAAAATAAAATTAAGATACCTTTAATAAAGGTATCTTAAAATTCGAACAAACTATGTATACTAGGGATATAACCAAAAGTTGACATAATATTACATTTTATAGCTTATTACTGTTTTATAGTTTGCTATTATGTTTTAATTTTTAATTTATTTTAAAAGTTATTCTCCCTTCATACAAATTTTGTAAGTTTTATTAATTTCTGATACACATAAAAATAAGTTAAATATAAATTTTTATTTGAATTAAGATTAAACATTACAAGTCTTTTAATCTTTGTTCTTTAAAATTATGTACGTTGTTAGTTGTGTTTTATTATTTTTTAATATGTCCTAATAATAACATTAAATAAATTAATAAATCTTATATACATATAAGTACTTTATGTTGTATTAACATTTTTGTATTTATTTTACAAATTTTGACTAAAGTTACCCTATATTAAACAAGCCTTTAAAGGACGACATTTTCTCATCAGGCTTCTTAATTGAATTATGTATTCATATGTATGTTCCGAAATCGAGTGAAATTTAAATCGAATAAATATTTAATTTGCTATAATTTTTTAAATCTCAAAAGATTATTAAATTTTTTATTATATCGCTTAATTACCTTTAAAATAACTTTTTTGATTATCAAAACTTTAATAGTTGTCGCAATTAAGTTCTATTTGTCTTTAAAAATTTACTTGATTTCAATTTTACTCGTTTCCGGCTTACAGAACAGACGATTATAATTACCCAAAGAAAAGCTTTAGCATTGTCTTAGAATTTATCAGTCTTCCTGCAAAGAACTTTTTAGAACTAAAGATCAAAAGAGACAAAAATATATACATATGTATATAAACATAACGATGTCTTACTTATCTTATGAATTTTAGAGTTGCCCGGCAAAAAAGTAAAATATTTTTTATCAAAGAGTTTAAAAATATGAAATTAAAATCCTTGTAATCCTAAATATTGCTTATTTTTATGGAGGCAACCTCATATGCAGGAACACGAGGAAATTGTATAAAGAGAATATTTCTAATTTTCTTGTGCGTAAACTTATTTCGCAATTAAAATAGTTGACAACGATCTTTACCTCATCTAATTTACATATTAGTATATAAATATATACATAGTTAAATATTTTGTGAAAATTTAAGAAGGTAACTGAAAACAAAAATCACTTACTTCAAAATACATATCTGTGCAGGAATTTGAAAAAATCTTATATTCAATTTTTCTTTATCTATATGGGTACTATCCTTTACAGTTTATTAGTTTTAGTGAAGGCGTAATAACTGGAGGCCATCCATCAACGGCAGACTTAGTTGTTTACAATATATTTTATTTATTAAAACTATTATTACATTCTTGTATTTTAAAATTAATTCATATAAGTTTATAAGACATATTTTTGTGTCGATGTGGATGAAGCTTAAGTCGACTTAAGCTATTCTTACGTACCGACACAGATATATCATATTTAGAGACAATCTCGGACAATATCCAACAGAATACACTTCTATTCAATAAACTCTATTCGTATGTTGATGTTCCCTTTTTCATACTGTCACAGATTTGTATATATCTTAAACTTATTAAAAATATATTACAAATATTATTTATTAAAGATATTTTTAACAATATAATATGTAAGTATTTTTCTTATATTTAAAGTTCGAGAATCATAACAGTTAATTGTGTCTTTTAAATGTTTTTATTTTAAAATTAAGTGCAAATGAAAAATTTGCTCTATTAATAACACTTTTCTTGTGTAGTTAATTAATAAATATTGTAAATTAACTTTAAAAGTAATTTAATATTTTACTTAAATTATAAAATGAGTTTATATTTGTATGTATGTATATCTATCTATATATATGTATATTTATTAATATAAAAAATCAATAACAATGTTTTTCACATTAAAAAATAACTTAAATTGTGTTTGTTTTAAAATTTTGTTCTTATTTTTGTTTTTTATATATTTTAACCTTTAAATGGGCATTTTCGGTAATTAATCACAACATTGTAACTGATGTGTTCTATGCTGATTTGAATAATTTGTGAGTGCATTTAATTCCCTTTTAGCATGAATTTATTCTACACGAATTTGAAATAATAATATGTAATAGGAAAAACTAATTCTTTTATACACGAATTTTTTTGAAGTAACACGATTTTGTATTGCATTTAATGAACTGAAAAGTTTAAATACGAAATAATTCTTAAATATATTCTAACAAGAATATTTTTAAAACTAAACTAATTTTGTTTTTACACTGATTTTTTTGGGAACATATCTATCGTGTAAAAAGATAATTAAGTGTGTTGTATGTATGTATATTGCAAAATAAAACCGGAAATATCTTTCACACACACGGAAAGTTTGCTTTGGCAAATTTTATGGAATTAAACTGTATTTAATTTGCAGTTTTGTACTACAAATAGCTTGAATTTACTTTATTTTTGTGAAACAGAGAAACCTTTTCTTTCTACGACTGCAAGCTAAACATGGACTCTCGATACACATTATGGGAGTTTTTGTTTTAAATTTTCTTCCATTCTACACAATAATAATATATTAGGTGAAAATTTACATAATGATTTGACAATTATGAATTTGAAAAAATAAGAGAGGGTTCTTCTAATCCCTTATATTTACTTTCAGAACAGAATTCTTGGCCTGTAGTTTGCAAAGAAATCTTTTCGTGTGTGATAGGTATCAATGTAATGTTTGGCATTAGACAAATGTTTCGTATACAAAATTCATAATTAAATAATAATCATTTTAGGCAAGTAAGCTTTTGCATAAGTTAAATAAATATTGTTTTATTGGGGTGTTTTTTAAGAGCTTGAGAATTTCAGATTATAATACAAGCCAGAAATAATGTTGGAATGAAATTTTTTCATTATAATCTATTAGATAATTTCATGGCATTTATTTTTTAAATATGATTTCTGGCATATGTCCACCGTGGCTACGAATTACATGGTACATTTGATCACCCAATTTTTGACAAATTTTTTCATTAAATCTGGCTGTATAACTACAATGATGGCTTGAATATTGGCTTCCAATGCTTCAAGAGCAGCTGGGTATAAGCCATTAACTTAACATAACTCTATAAAAAGTAACCAAGAGACGTAAAATCGTGCTAACGAATGGACGGACGAGTGAACAGAACCAGTTCTGTAAAGAAAGTTGTCACCAAATGAATTTGCCAATAAATCGATTGTTAAGCATACTGTATGCCAGGTTGCGTCATCTTGTTGGAGCCAAATGCCGTTGATGTTTAGCTGACTAATTTTTGGAAGCAAAAATGCGCTCAGCATCGCTCGATAGTGCTCACCATTCACTGTTCCTTATTTCTTTCGAA
Source organism: Wohlfahrtia magnifica (assembly GCA_023159175.1). Classification (NCBI taxonomy): domain Eukaryota; kingdom Metazoa; phylum Arthropoda; class Insecta; order Diptera; family Sarcophagidae; genus Wohlfahrtia; species Wohlfahrtia magnifica. The sequence continues at coordinate 2,244,204 of JAKWBJ010000486.1, read as the reverse complement.
TAAGGATCGATGATGCTGCCAGTGTGTAAACCGCAGCAAAAAGTTGATTTTAATGGAGTAATGGGATTCGTTAACAGTTTGAAAATTGTTTTCGCTCCAAATACGGCAATTTTGTTTATTGACGTAGCATTTTAACAAGAAATGAGCTTCATCACTAAACACATTTCTTTGAAATGCATTTCGCGAACATATTTATTTTTTCAAAGTAAATTTTCACAATTTAGAAGCTTTGTTGTGGCGTTAACGATTCATGATTATTTGCCCGACCTTATTGGACCGAAACGTAAAATAGTTTGACATTCTCAGCTGTCAAACCATTCTTGTCGATATCGATAGTTCTCATGCAGCTAATAAAACACTCGATACATACAGACATATGGGTATGAGTAATTCTATTTTATATTTATCTATAAAAAGAAAAAACCGCGTATAAATAGTATTTTTTTTACTTACACTTACACAATAGAGGATTGTTTAGCAAGTCTTAAAGACAAACTTTAAAACTTAGCTTATGATTAAGTTTAATATTGCCATTTGGAAAAGTAATATTCTGAGCATAGAATAGGATATCAAAATCAGTCATTATCAATTATGCAATCGCTTATAGTCTTATGCTAAAAAAAACTTAAATTAGATTTTAAAATATTCATTATTCTTTTAAGGAAACTAGTTTACATTTCAAAAAATCATTTTGAATTACCGACAATAAAACTTGTTAGCGTAAATTAAAAAAGACAAATACATACATATGTATGTGCAGTTTGTATAGAATTAACAACTAATTTCAACAAAGTAAGCGATTAAATTATTAAAAACAATATAACTCGAAAAAGTCACCACAATTTGTATTAAAGATGTATAAACATTATGTTTTGCAAATACATATATATTTTCTTGAATCACGAAATTGAAAATTTTAAATTTACTTTAGTAGTGATATTCTTTGTGTATTTTATTCAAAGTTTTTATAATAGTTTTTATAATAATAATTTTTTTGGAAATTCATTCTTTAAGTTGAAATAAAACAGATTTTTGCAATTTAAAAACGTGTTTTGTTGTAAGTGTCCTTAAAGAGTAGACTAGATTTAAAAATTGGTACTTTTTATTTATTACATGCATATTAAACTGTGCATAAATGGAAATGTCAATTTTAAACTTTATATGATCAAAACGTTTATTTTGCTTGAAACCTTAAATGTTTGTCCAGATATTGCACAACAAATTATCAGGAATTAATATTTAATATAATGAAGGTTAAAGACAAAGTGCATTTTTTGAATCTATTAGATTTTATTTTTATATTTTCAAGTTAATTAACTCGTATATACAGCCTTTATTTGTTGTTCTTAATATAAAATAAATATATGTAAGTTCCTTCTAAAACTAAAAAAATAGTAAAAATAATAATTTGTACCTGCTTAGCAGTGTTATGGCTCGATAATATTTTTAGTACCAATTGTTGTGCATTCCTTATATACATACATATGTTATTATAAATTTTTTCTAATTGAATCAACTATGAAGAGAAGTTATTCGTTACAGGTACTCATCTTTAATGTTGCATAATGAATTTTAGTTAAAAATTCATTTTTAAGAATATATGACAGTTTACTTGTCAAATTTTAACAAAACATTTAGCTTATTCATTTATTTATGGAATTATTGAGCTCTTTACCTAGTGCAACATTAGTACCAAAGTTGGCTAATTGTTGTTGTGTTACATATCCACCAATGGTGTTATTATTAGTATTTGTTTGATGTGATGTGTTTGTCATTGAGATTGCTGTTCCACTCTGCCGCATTGTATCCTTGTTGTATTCAGAATTATGAGATTCATTTAAATCCTTAATTACTGGTGATGTATGGTGTGGTGCTATATTATGGAGTGATGTACTGTTTTCATTTAAAGGAATATTATGTGTTGTTGTTGTATTCGAAGTTGGAGAATTAATATGGCGTGTTTCATCCGGAATTGTAAATTTGCTTAATGCCTCAATACAGGTATAACCATCTACGGAAGACGGCGGTGGCTGGTTTTGTGAGATGGTTGGTTGAAACTAAAATTAAGCAAACTAGTAATTAGATTTTGAAAACATTTTCTTTTTTCAAATTTTTAATTTAAATAATAATAATTGTAATTTGTTTTTTGTTTAGGACGCGATATGTGAAGTATACATGCATATATGTTTAATATACATATACATATACATACATATGCATTGTATATGTATGCTAAGGGAAAATAGTTAGGTAAAATTTTGTTCGTTTTAAATTTTTATTATTATTAGAAAGTTTAATCCTTGTTTTATAACTTAGGACTTTCAATTTTGCTGATGATTAAAGATTTAAGAAACGTTTATGTATAAACTTTAAGTAAGAGAATAACTATTAAAGTTAAAAAACAAATAAAATTCAGTTTAATTTCGGGTTATAGAATCTTACCAACTGCTTAGCGGAACTAGGTTGTATATATCCATCTGTTGTCATAGTCTGAAAAGTAGTGTTAAATTGTGGTGTGGACGAATTATTTCTTTCAGTAGCACTCAAAATAGATTTTAATAATTGGGAATTGTGTTTGACATATCCATTTTGTGTTGTTGAAAATTCATTAATATTCTCCACATAATTATTTTCTTCTTCTTCTTCACATTCGGATGCAGGTAAGATATTATTGCTTTCTACTGATGATAATCTATTTATTTGATGATGGTCATGGTATGTCAAATTTGAATTAGAAGCTGAACTTGAATTGGAACTAAATTCTTCATTGGTCGTCTCCAATGATGGATGTCCGTCAATTAATTCATCATTATTATGTTCTTTAGAGCTACTGCTCGCAGAAAACATTGAAAGATCGTTTGAAGAACGTGTATGGAAATCTGTTATTAAATTGTGATTTTCTTTGTTACCATAGGATACCAGGCAATCATTACTTCGTGATATGTCTGAATGAAATTCCTTTTTGTTAGATGGTTCTAAATCTGATCCAGTACTCAAAGCTAATTTGTAATTAGATACTTGATCAACTAAGCCTTCAGGTAAAATAACTTTAATATTTTTCATTTTGTTATATTTGCTTCGTAGCCAGCAACACAAATAAGCTGCAAATGCAATCAATATTATCAGAGCTATAGCATATATTGAAGCATTTGAACTTGGCGGACAGCTGTAAATTGGAGGAGCAACAATCCATTGAGAAGCAAAATAAAATTTGCCAATATCATTATTAAAAATTGTCATAATATTAATGTCCTTAAGGTCTTCCAACTCGTTTTTAAATGGTTTACAAAAATCGTTGTCAATCGAAGCACCTTCCAATATTACTTCCTTATTCATTGCGATAATTTCCTGATCAACCTCGTCTTTTTCACCCACATTTACAGCTCTTACTTTCAAAGCATACGATTTGTTTGAGTTTATACAATCTGGCTGCTGAAATCTGCAACTACGACCCTTAACAATAGATACACGTTCATAAATTGCATTCGATTTTTCATCTCGACGTACTAAGGCGACTACATAAAATAAGTGACGTCCAGAAGGAAGGTCTGGCTGATCCCAATATATGACTGTATCATTTTCGTATATTTTGAGGTTACGAGGACCAGAAGGTACTAAAAAAAACTTGAACTAGAATTATAATTAAATTAACTATTTTACTTTACTTACTTCCAATAAGAGTTGTAAAGTTAATGCGTTTACTTGGAACGGATTCTTCGATTGTATGCGCAGTAACATAAACTTCATAATTTGAATAACTATTAAGTCCAGTTAGATTATAGGATGTTTGGTTAATAGAAACAGTATTTTTCTCAAATGTATTTTCGAGGTATTTCCGCCTGGTAAAAAAAAAAAAAAACATTTTATTAATTTTAGACTTGATTATCAACCTATAGTATATGTATGTTTGTATGATGTGATATATTGAAAACTTTTCTTTATAATTTCGTTGTGATACAAGAAAAGAAAGTGAAAACTTAAAATACCCAAAATACAAGCAAAATATCAAATACAACTTCTGAAATGATTCAATGGAAGCAATATGAATCCTATATAAATTTAAATTCCACATAAGTTCAAGTACAAGTTCCACTTTAAAAATGTGTATATTAGAAATTGATATATTTTTACACGTTTGTCGTATTTCAACAGCCTGGTAAAAGATTCAAGAAGTTTATTGTTTAATAAAAGAGGCTTTGTGAGTTCGATAATAGTATTAACATTTTAGTTCATATTCATTTGTATCTTAATTTTGTAGCAATTAAGCTGTAATAAGAATTTTAAAATACTACTTACCAATATATTGTATAGTGGCTTAATATACCATTAACGATGTCTGGAGGACTCCACTGAATTTCGGCTGATTTACTTGTCACTGTACTTCTTATATATTTAATATTATTTGGTGGTGAAGGTGCTAATTGTAAAAATATATATCATTAATACGCAAATATTAAGTGATTCGATTTGAATGTAATAGCACATACCACTAGCTTTAGTTCTAACACAATACCAATCACTATTTCGACCATGTTTACTTGATGAATACATAAACATATATAAACATATATTGGTGTATGGCGGTAGGCGAGAAATAGTATGATTACGAAATTCGTGTTTCTCTTTTAAAAGCACAACTGTCTTTTCAGGTGTAAGACACTTATCATTATTAGAGGCTTGACAGTAGGTTAAGTTATAACCTTTAAGAATTGAAGCACAAACACTTCCAGGACTCCATTTTACTAAGATTGCGCTTTCATTTAATGCATTCACCTCCAGTTCCATCTTCATAAGTTCACTCGAGACATCTCCCGAACACCGAGCCCATTGCATTCCTTTATTGTAGTGCGGATAGTTAGCCGATATCGCCAAATTTAAACTTCGATCTTTTGGTTCAGTAGTAAAGCTTGTTTCAGATTTGTCCAAATACTTGTAAGAAATTGGTCCCTGTGTTGGAAAAGTTCAATGCAATATTAAAAAGAGATGAATCTGTACATATGTATAATAAATTTTATATATAAAAAAGAATGTGTGCTTGTATTTATGTTTGTGTTTTGCAGACAGCTAAACGGCTGAATCAATTTTCTTGAAAATTTCACAGTATTTCTCGGTCTATCCGGAAGGAACTATAGGTTACATATATTTCAAAATTCCAACTGGGCGGTGCCACACTCATACAAAGTAAATATTTTTTTGTCTATATCTTCAAAATGGTAGCAGTAAGTGTTTAAAATTTAGTCCAAATAGCTTCGTACTCAATACAAATTATTAGTCAAAAAGTGGGCGGAATTTGGCAACTGGGTGTGGTACCTCCCATACAAACCAAATATTGATTTTTGTATACCTTCAGAACGGTTAAACAATAAGTTTCTGAATTTAGTCTAAATGACTCCATAGTCAATACAAATCATCAGACAAAAAGTATGTGTAATTGGACAAGTGGGCGTGGTATCTATCGTACAAACTAAATATTCATTTTTGTATGGCTTGAGAACGGTTAAAGTTTAAGTTTCTAAATTTGGACAATATATATCGTGGACAATATATATCATCAGCCAATCACTGGGCGAGATTCAAGAGTGGGCGTCACACCTTTCATTCATACTAAATATGGAATTTTTTACATGTGTGGAGAACAACAATTAAAGTTCGTTATATATCTACATTAGTCAAAAAGCGGGTATTACACAAAGCACTCCGGGTAAAAGCTTTCTGTTTACATATCTATATAAATACATATATAAAAAGAAGTTGTCCAATGTTCTTCATTTAATAACTCGAGAACCACTCAATCAATTTACAAACCAAAACATTCGTTGAAAAGGTCTACTTTCATTGATTGTATTTTTTTATTATTTGTATTAATATTAATTTGTCTATATCTTCAAACCAGTAACAGTAAGTATCTAAATTTGGTCTAAATAGGTTCATAGTCAATACAAATATCAGTCAAAAAGTGGGTCGAAAGGAATAAATGGGCATGGTACTTCTCATACATAGTAACTATTAATTTGAATATATCTTGAGAATGGTAATAGTAAAATTTTCTAAATTTGGTTTAAACAATTTCTTGGACAGGACATGTTGTCAGTCAATAACTGGGCGAGATTATATAAGTGGGCTCATACTAAATGTGGAATTTTGAATGTGTGCAAAACGGTAACAGTTAAAGCATTAAAGCTTCGTTATTTATCCACATCAGCCAAAAAGCGGATATTGCACAAAGCACACTGGATAAAAGCCATCCTTTTGTGATGATGTGTTTTTCCTATGTAAAATGAGAGCATTCCTATGAGAAATACATTTTATAGGTATACAACACGGAGGATCCTAGCAATGCGGGAAGGGTACTATATAAAAATTAATGTGTGTTTGTTTGAAGACTGAATATCGCTAAAAAGCAGATTCTACTACGCCATTTTGGAAACGGAAGAAAAGGGGTACAAAATGATTACTAAGATAATAATTAAGATAGGGAAGCACGCCGGGCTTTAGCTAGTAAGAGTGTAAATTTGTTTGATTCGGTTAAGCAAAAACTAACAATTTAAAAAAATGCTTTTTGGACCCTACCACAAAAAATAAATATTACTCATTCTATGGAAAGGAATTACATTTTTTAATTTAATTTTTAATACATATTAACCCCTATGATTTATTTATTTACCTTGCATTGATTTGGTAGCTCAATTTTTGGCAGACACCAAAATACGGTGTAATTTATTAGATCTTCTATATTTTCTGGTGGTGACCATGATAGCGTATAACTGCTATTGTGATATACTTTAGCAATGTTATTTTCATTGAGCTCGTAGCGCGGGCTTCCACTTCGATATACGCGTATAACATTTCCATCGTTGCTCTCGCCAATATCATTTTCACATTTTATTATAAACATTTGCATACTTTCATTTTTCCATGCAAATGTTATAGATGATTCATTGGTTTTTGTGCTTTGTCTGTCGGAAAGGAAAACCCAATTAACCGATTGTTAATATTACCTTTTATGTTAATATTACTAATACTACTTACAAAACAACACCATGACTATTGATTTCATTAATTTTATATTGAAAACCTGGTCCATTATGTTCATATTTAGGCATTTGTTCCCAATATAAACGTAGTTGAGTTTCTGTGCTATCAATATAGAAACTACCTACTGGCGTATCTGGTGCCCTTTTAGGACGTTCAGCTGTGGTATTAAACTGAACTATCTTTCCTTCGCTCCAAAATCGATCGTTATCGATATCACTTGATTTTACTCTCACTTTAATCCAGTAGAGCCAAAATGCATACAAATTGCTTATAGTAATATTACAGGTTTCATTTTGACATTGCAAGTGTCCTCTTTGAAAATTATCCCAATCGGTATTATTATCTCGTATCTGAATGTCATAATCTAGACCCCTGTAGTACGACATCTTTAACTTTTCCAACGAAAGTATTACGCTTTCACTAGTGATATTTTGTATAATTACATCAACAGCAGATGGTATAACTAATATAAAGAATTTATTCAATAATATGTAACTGCAAGTATGTAATTTTTTCAGAGATCGACAAATTAAAATTACCTATTTTGTGATTATGTATTAAAAAATGCTGCTCGTTTTCACCGACATCATTTTTTCCCTTTAATGTGAATAAATATTCTTTTCTTATTGGCATATAATCTGAGACATTACATTTCAATTGATGATTATTCACATCCTGGCAGTAGGATTTGTGACTGAAATTCTAAAAAAAATATATTTAATTTTATTTAAAAAAATGTGTTGATTTAAAAAATTTAATATGTATATTTTATATATTTTCTTACGTATGTATTCTCAAAATGTTAAAATAATTTACAAAGTCTTTACACTTACATCTCTTGGAAATTTATGTGCTAAATCAAATCTTGTTAACACCATATTCTTTGGTCTTGTAAAACTGCATTCCATATATTCAAAATCGTGCGATATGCAGGAGAAATCGGTAACATTTAAAGGTGGAGTGCCTGTAAATAAAATTACTTTTATATCAATTGTTAATTCTTATATATAAATCAAATTTCTAAAAAAAACAAAACCTTATTCGGAATAATCCAAAAGAATTGAGTTGTAAAAGGTAGTTGTCACCAAGAAAATTAGCCAATTTTCAAAAAAATTTTATATACGAGTATAGCCCAATTCTGAATAAGAATTCTCTGGGAATTTTTTCCATCAGCCCAATTCTGAATCAGAATTCCCTGGGAATTTTTCCATATTCCCTGTTCTCCTATTCTAAAAGAAATTTTCTCGGGAAATGTTTTTCTTTTTAACATTGAAAAAACTAGGTATTATGAAAGTCAACTAAAGGGAGAATGTGATGACAAATTTTGTAAATAAATTCGCTTAAATATTACAATGGAGTTGTCCTAAAAATGAAAGTAATTGAATTTGTTCTTATAAAAAAACTGGCTTTACACACCAAAAATTATCCTGGAATCTTTGTAAAAAGCACATGTTTATTAAAATCTTCACCTAAAATGCAAGAAGAACCTAACAACCAAAAAACTCAAAGTTGAGTTTTTGATTGATAAAGGACAGCGAATTAAAACAAACGTCTTTCAAATTTTTTAGCCTTCTAATTGCAAAAATATCGACGTTGTTAGAGAAGTTCAAGAGTTCAAATGAATTTTGCACAAGTCAACATATTAGGCCACATCATAGTAGTAGTAGAAGAAAAGTAGTTTTAAATAAATATTCTTTTCCATTCTCCTATGGAGTTAATTTTATAACTTAATGTACACCTTAATTATAAAAAACCAAGTCGAAAGTGTGGAGGCTCTATCTTTTATAATTACAAAGATATACCGTAACAACAATTTGTATTGTAGGAATGGACTATAAACTCAAAATTCTACTTTTATCGTTTTCTCCTGATTTTAACCTATCCCAGGCCTAATTTTGAAAAACACCTTATTGGACTTTTAGCAGCTGATTCTGTGCTCAACAAAATCAGTTTAGTTAGTTTGCATGACGGACTTATAACACATTGAATACACAAAAAAATTTATTTCAGTTTTCATCAGATATATTTAGAAGTGTCAATTTAATAAATTATCAAGGGTGTGAAGTTAGCTTCGTAAGTTAAATTCTTTCCTAACATTTTTGTAATTTTAACAGTCACTGTTATTTAACATGAAAAAGTGTGAAGTTAGCTTCGTGAGTTATATTCTTTTTTTAATAACAGTAGAAATAAAATAATTTAACATTACAAAAAAGAATTTAACTTTACGAAGCTAAATTTTTTGAGGTGTTAAATTTTAATTTGAAAGATAATTAAAGAACATTAAAATCTAAAAAAATAATGTGGATGTAGAAATTCTAAAATATTTATTAAAGAAAATGTAAAACATTTATTGTTATTGCATAAATTGTATTTATATAAAAGCATGCAATAATATAAAATAAATTAAAAAAAGAAAGGGGTAAGAGATGAAAATCTGGGGGAATCGGACCTATTGAGGTGGAAAGGTATTCCATCAAGGAATTCACGAGTTTTTACCACATGACCCAAAAGTCCTTGTGGATCGAGATAAACCCCCTTGAAAAAGGCCATATTTGGTAACTGGCACATTAAATATTCGAAAAATAGTGAAAAATAGTGTAATTCTGGGGAAATCAGATCTATTCGGGTGGAAAGGTATTCCATGAAGGAATTCACGAGTTTTTACCCCATGACCCCAATAGACACTTTAAAATGAGCTTGTGGTTCTCTCCAAAGCCGTTGGATTTGAAGTGAACATATAATGAACTTGGGCAATGTGCATTAGTTATTTTGGATGTATAATGCCTATAAATGTTGACATTTAAGAAGAGATACGCTAAGAATTGGGTAAAGCCATTTCAGCTCCTCAAAGATGCTCACATGGGGTTGAACAATACAGAAGGAAGTTAGATAGCTGAACAAGACGTGGGATGAAATAAAAACACTTTGTAACGATAGAAGTAGATGGAATAATCTTCTCGAAGTCCTTTATTTCACAGAGTAAAAAGATAGAGGCGACGATTAATCAATTTTTTATGAAATTCGGGCATATCTGGCTCTAACTGCTATTCATATTTTTGTCTAAAAATTAGATAATTTCAAGTTAAACTAACACGAAATCTGGAAACACTCCAAAAAGGATAATCGACTCTAAAGCTGAACATTAGTTACTTTGAGCTAATGCTCCGAATTTAGGAATTGAATTGGTGTCATTATACTAAAAAATATAAATAATCCGTTTAAAGAAAGCATTGGTATCACGACTTGACCTCATGATGTACGACCGGTTAAAAACTAATTGAAAAAACATTCAATGTAACATATAGCCAAGATATTGCTAATTCTGGCTACTATTTGTTTTGTTGAATGCAGAGTGTTGAATTTTAAAAAGAGGTAATGCAAATTATTTCAATCTTGGCCTTAGTGGGAAGTAATTTAAAAACAGTATTTCTGATTAAAAAGACATACAACTCACAATTTGAATTACAAATTGCATTAATCAAAACCCTTAGTAATCCATGTGTGTGAAGTTAAATACGAAAGTTAAATATGTTTTTCTTAACATAACAAAAACTTGTGTAAGTTAACAGAATATGTGTGAAGATAAATACGAATATGAAATTTTTCTGTTAAGTTAACAGAGACTTCTATTTTAGCATTACTTTCACAATTGTGGATTATAAAATATAAATTTGAATAAAAATAACTAAACAAAGGTAAAGAATTACAGAAATTTGAAACAATATTTCTTAATTCTCATTAGGTCAATTTTTGGTTTACTATAATAGCATTGAATTAAATTGGCTGGACGGTGGGGAGGTGGGAGGGAAAAAGTTAGCTACGGTCTATATATCTCCGATCTGGTACTTTGCAGCCCGAAAAGGAAAACTGGCTCTGAAGCCTTGATACCTTGGCTATAAAGCCCACCAGGTCCGATTCCCCCACAATTGCATCTTAGGTCCGATTTTTCATGAACGACATATATATACGGTAAAAATGAAAAATAAAAGTTAGCTACGGTCTATATATCTCCGATCTGGTACTTTGCAGCCCGAAAAGGAAAACTGGCCCTGAAGCCTTGATACCTTGGCTATAAAGCCCACCAGGTCCGATTCCCCCACAATTGCATCTTAGGTCCGATTTTTCATGAACGACATATATATACGGTAAAAATGAAAAATAAAAGTTAGCTACGGTCTATATATCTCCGATCTGGTACTTTGCAGCCCGAAAAGGAAAACTGGCCCTGAAGCCTTGATACCTTGGCTATAAAGCCCACCAGGTCCGATTCCCCCACAATTGCATCTTAGGTCCGATTTTTCATGAACGACATATATATACGGTAAAAATGAAAAATAAAAGTTAGCTACGGTCTATATATCTCCGATCTGGTACTTTGCAGCCCAAAAAGGAAAACTGGCCCTGAAGCCTTGATACCTTGGCTATAAAACCCACCAGGTCCGATTCCCCCACAATTGCATCTTAGGTCCGATTTTTCATGAACGACATATATACACGGTAAAAATGAAAAATAAAAGTTAGCTACGGTCTATATATCTCCGATCTGGTACTTTGCAGCCCGAAAAGGAAAACTGGCCCTGAAGCCTTGATACCTTGGCTATAAAGCCCACCAGGTCCGATTCCCCCACAATTGCATCTTAGGTCCGATTTTTCATGAACGACATATATATACGGTAAAAATGAAAAATAAAAGTTAGCTACGGTCTATATATCTCCGATCTGGTACTTTGCAGCCCGAAAAGGAAAACTGGCCCTGAAGCCTTGATACCTTGGCTATAAAGCCCACCAGGTCCGATTCCCCCACAATTGCATCTTAGGTCCGATTTTTCATATTTTTTGGTGGACGATTGTTTTTAATGTAATTACCAGCTACAAGAAATAAAATTCATTTGTTATTATTACTGTATCTCTCTAATTATATTTTTTTAATTTTTACAATCCTTTACCTTGTTTTGGTTATTTTTATACCAAATTATGTTTTTATACCAAATTATGTTTTATAATCCACAATTGTGGAACTAATGTTAACATAACAGTCTTTGTGATCTTAACAGAAAAATTTCATATTCGTATTTATCTTCACACATATTCTGTTAACTTACACAAGTTTTTGTTATGTTAAGAAAAACGTATTTAACTTTCATATTTAACTTCACACACATTAGTAATCCAAGCAAGGGCTTTTAGTGATCATGATTTTTCCAGTTATGATTATACATATGTACATTTTCCATGTTGTTTCAGTAGTATTACAGTTATTTTAAATTTCCGCCAAATCAGATTTCAACAGAACTTCACAATCAGATTCATCTTCCATTATGAATATCTGAGCAAGTCTCATATCCAGTTAAAAGAATTATATTTTATATATGTATATGTATGAATATCAAAAAGAGTTCCTTTAAGTGCTCTTTCATATACGAGTATTTGTAAAAAAGAGTACATGTACCAAGCAAGGCCAATTACTCCATATTTATTATGTACATCAAAAAAATCATAAGCCAAAAAATCATTTTTTTGTAATTGTATTGTTACGTTTTTAAGTTTTTAAAAACGTGTATGTATGAGTTCGTAGATTGTAGTTAAAATAAAATAAATTTTGTGTTTGGTTTTAATTAAAAATCCTTTATTCAACACAGTTATGTGCACCACTGCTTGTAATCTTTTTACAGGCAACAACAATTTTTATTCTTAATTACTCAGTCTGTTTACAACTTTGTAAACAACAACAATTACTCGACAAATCTTTCTTCCTAAAGATTTTCCAACCCGATCGTAGTTATAACTTAAGTTCTATCACAACTTTTTCAACCAGAGGTTATCCACACTTAACTCCCTTTACTGAGTTAGCTCCAACTAAACTGGTTTTTTACTTCACGATTCACTTCACGAGTTTACTCCTTATAAACTCTCTTCATACAAACTGTACTCGCTGAGTTTACCTTAATTAAACTGCTTCTTTTTCGCAGCGATGTGCTTTTTATATGGCTGAGTAAACAATACATCGAAAGCTCTCGAACCTCTCGATATTTCCATTTCTTTCTTTTTAGTTCTTCTGTAGCCTTGCGTATGTAAGCATCTACCTCTTTCAGGTCTTAGTATTTGTTGTTGCTAGTTTATGGTCTGTCACTTGTTTTCTTTGCTGCTTAATTATTGTTATTGTCGTGTTATTTTTATTTACTTTATCTCTGCTAATGTTTGTCGTTGTAGATTTGGTTATTTGTAAACAGCACATAGAGTTGTTCTTGCAGCTTTTGTTTATTTATTTTAGCGATGTAATAAACGCAGAAGTTCCCAATCTTGTTTTCGTAACAGTATAAGCTAAATAAACAATTCATCATTAACTTACCCACAAAAAGTTCCGTTTCCCCAATAGCATAGTCGCCAACCTTACACTGATAACGACTGTTTTGTTCGGAAGCATCGTTTATAATTAATACAGCCGTATATGGGCTTATAATCTGAAATATAAAAAGTTATTATATGTTAGAACAAGCACAGTAGAAAGTAAGTATTTGTTTACTTTGTGCATATAACCAAATGAAAAATATATAATTTAATGAGAAAATCAAAATTACTTTCTAGTAGCTTCCAATATTTAATCCTAATCCGAGTATGGAAATAAAAACGAAATAGATTTTTCTAACTTTTAAATTATGCATTTAAAAAAAGTGTGACGTTGGAGCAAGGTTTCAACAAGATGGAGGTACATGGCACGCAATACCATGAACGTACTGAGAGGCTAGTTTCGTGATCAGTTAATCTCACGTTTTAGAACAGTCCATTGGCCGCCAAGATCAAGCGACTATTTTTTGTGGTGATACGTGAAGTCTCTCATGTACAGGAACAAACCAGCCACAATTTTGGAAGATAACATTACAGTTGCAATTATAGTGAGATACCGGACAAAAAAGTACGGAAAAAGTATATCAAAATTGAAGTTCACGGATGGACCACACACGCTTTTAAACTGAAAAGTTCCTATAAAAATGGAAGTACTCAATTAAATAAAACAAAACTTGTCAAGTACTAGAAAAGAACAAAGAATCCGCATTCACTAAGTTTTGCACATTTCGCTTAAATAGAGAGGGTATTTTTAACACTTAATGGCGTTAATTTTTGACCGCCAGTTACCATTACAATTTTTTCCCGTGATTCTAATTGCCGGGTCTGTGAAAAAAACAAAAAAAATTATTTGTTTTCAGGTAATGATCTTTTCATTTAAAAACATAAAGAAATTTACTTAAGAACGATGTTACCACCTAAATACTGAAAAAATCTGTCCAGATATCTTCTATTTTTAAAACTCATCCATTGCCATTGAAAATCTACCGCTTTCATATAATTTTATTCTTATATTTTTTATAATCTTATATTTTTTATATAATATATCTTTTATTATCATATTTTGTACGCCGAACCGGAGACGGACACTGGCAAATGAAACGAGCCACGCTCTCTTCTTTCTCTATCGATATACAATCTGGACAGAAGGTAAGCGTAGCTTTTTCGCATGCCTACCTATAACACAATCACCTATGGAAATAGATACAGCAGAGGAGATGCTTACTATTCAATCTAGGCCAGGTAAATCTAGAAACAGAGCAAGATTATTCCTCTGCTTAGGATTTCTTCTAATAATATAAACAGCTGCTTTCTAAGCGTAGAAATATTTTTTTATCTCCTTGGATACAGGAACAGTTGGCCTTACGTGAAGCTTTTGACCATAAATTGATTGTTGCTTTATAGCCTCCTTTATAAAGTACTCAGAGCGTTTGCAGACGTCTTTATTTAATAGTTCTGTAGAACGCTTTGGTGGGAAAGAAGGGAACCAGATTTCTCTTACGTTTTTGGGTAATATTGTAGAGAGCACGTCTAAGTTCTTTAACCCTAAAACCATAACCATAGTCGATTCGACTAACATCGCTTTTATTTTCATATGAAGCTTTTTATTTAATTGCGCAATCAACTCGAACTCTTCTGTATCCTCTGTCGCTAGTGTTCTCTTCTTGTGTGCGTTCATATTTCTTCAGTAAGAAATCTGTTTATTTAGTTATAAAGCTCGTGTTAGTCGATTCGACCAATGGTTAGTGTTTATGTAACTTCCTATATATTCTTTTATTTTGTTATATTTTTAATGAATATGAATATTTTTTGGGAGAACGAAAATGAGTTTTAAATTGGTGATTTTAAGTAAATAAAAGTAAAATTTGTGGTTTTTGTTCCTATTTAAAGAGTAAAATGACAAACTCAATACCCACATGTTCTGGTTAGAAATGAAATATTATTTCATTCATATGGCTGCTGCGGGTGGCCACACAGTACTCCATTAAATCGTACCCATTTTCGAGAACTCTTTCGAGTGTATGGGATCATATCTCGGCAATGGGATCACAAATGTTGGCCTTCAAATGTTCAATGTCTCCAGTTTGTCGGCATAACACTTGTCTTTATCGGTGCCCCACAGGAAATAGTCCAACGGTGTTAAATCGCAGCTTCTTGGCGGCCAACTAACATCACCATTTCGGCTAATTAAACGACCATCAAACGTTTGACGCATTAAATCGATTGTGGCATGAGATGAGTGGCAAGATGCACCATCCTGTTAAAACCGCTCACAAGCTGCACCAAACAGTGACTCGTAATGGGTGCATTGGCTTCTGCAAGACCACGTTTGGGTTTTCTGAGCCCCAAATACAGCAATTTTGCTTATTAACGTAACCACCAAGATGAAAATGAGCTTTATCCGAAAAGATGACCATCGTGCAGTTTCTCGTTGGCCTATCTAGCGAACTGAAAACGAAACGGATGATCATGTGGCTTCAACTCTTGAACCAATTGAACTTTGTAAGTCGTCATATCGAGATCTTTTCGCAAAATTCGGCGTAAACTGGTGCGTGAAATATTCAATACTTTACAACGATGACGAGTTGATGGATTTTCACGCACACTCTCAGCCACAGCTTCGATATTATCGGGTGTACGCACTGTACCAGTTTCACGAACCTTAGCAACAATTTTGCGTATACCTGTCTGCGACCACATTTTAAACGACATTTTTCAATTTCCGACCAATTGTATTTGTTTTGGAAATAAGTTTCCAACAAATTCCTACGTTGCTCAAGCGTAAATCGATTCATTTCGTTCAGTGGAGATAATATACTGAATTTTGTGACAGAATGTAATCATTATATATGATGAATATATATAATGGTTCAAATTTATGCCGCTGGTTCAAATTTAAACCGATAGATGGTCCTCCGATACGTACATATAAGGTCTGTTCAATAACTAAAAATTGTTTCGACTTTGTGACAATTGCTATTGGAAAAGTGTTCATTAACTCAAAAAAAATTGCAACGAGAGAGCGTCAGAAGAGAGTAAGAAATTGAGACACAAAAAAATTCTTGCAAATTCTTGCTGGTAAAATTTATATTTGCAAGAATTATTCAAACAGCTGTTTTGTGTTTTTTTTTACAAATCTAGTTTTCTAAAAAAATTAATTGCAAATTAAATTGTTTTCGAAATTGTAAGTAAAAGTAAATTTTCTAAGCGATAAAATGTATAGAAAACAATGTTGCGATTAACTTAGGTTCAACTGCACCAAAAGAAGATGTCTAAAGATATTGAAATAAATGACGCATGATGTAGTACATCAAAATTTGAGGATGTTGCAGCAAATGGAGGTAATTTCTATAAATTAAAATACTTTCTTTTTAAAAAATTAATAACTACTTAGTTTTAATATGTTTGACAGTAAGTTCTTGCAATTTAAGCAACAGTAAACTCCTGAAGAGCGTGTGGTATTTTTTGATTCATCGAGTGATTCGGAGAGTGATAACGATACTGAATTGTTTGAATACTAAGTACGAGCTCGACAAACGTTGGCTATGAATTTTAACATAATGAAAGAATGCAAAATATTCTTTGAAAAAGAATCTATAAACCTATACATTACAGCATTATTTTACTATTTAGCATTTTTGAGAGAAATTGTGCAAACATTTTTTACTCTCCTGTTGGAAGTTTTTGCAAGTAAAATTATTGAACAAACCTATATACAATAGGTAGGTACGAAAGCAAATTCAAAAATTAAATTTTTTTATTTCAGACACAAGGTTTCAGACGCATGACAACTATATATTGATAAATGTAAAAAAATTGAATGTAAATGTATTAGATTATGAACTAAATTTGAAATCTAATTGACGAGATATCGTTTAAGTTTAAATATCCTATTACATATAGTTTATTTTCTTTAATATGAACTAAATTTGTGAATTTCAATATTAATTTTTTGTTAATTAAAATAGGCTACCTTCCTAAACGCATGTTGCTTTGCAGTGTATTGCATTGACAATGTATTGCATTCCTAAAGTCATCGTTTTCCTAGCTGATGTGTTAACAAACGCAACTAGAGCATGTTAAAAATTCATAATTTTTTTATAAACAATAATGGAAATATATAGTAAAGAATATTAGTTCAAATTAAAATTTTAGTTAAGAAACTGAGGTTTTATAAAGTTTAAAACGACAATGCATTTAATTTGCAGTAATGCAAGGTATTACTGCTTGATTTAAACACTGCTTTGACGTTGTATAAAGATGGTGGTTTTACACCTCACTATACATATTTGAATATCAATACCAAATCGTGAACTTTTTAAATTGAAATTTTTAGCTTTTATTTTGTGTAAATTGTTTTCACGATAATTTGATGATGACTTCTGTAGCTGATTCTCGAACTGTTTCGACAGTTACATTTACTTGTAGTTTTTAAGTGAAAATCTTCGATTAAAATAGTACAAGTAAAAAGGTAATTAAAATTTTTTTAATTAAATATAATTCCATTACAATTACAGTTATAATTTTAATGGAATTTGATTATTGGTTATGTATGTGTGATTATAATTTAAGCGTAATTGTTTGATCATAAAAGTTTTTTAATGCATGTCAAAACATGCAAATTACAAATTTTTTAAAATTGGGTTTTTTTAACAATCAATTCTCCCAATAGGATTTTCAATATATAGTTAACTTAAAAGGTTGTTTTATGTAAAAAGACTAATTCAAAGAAAAGCATCATAATGAAATTACTGCAAATCGCTTTGAATACAATATTTGACAGAAGAACGTTTATAGAAAAAGAACGCACAAGTATATGAATATTTTTTTCAACATTAAATTTATTAAATAAAGTTACATATGTTATTTTGGCTTTGGCAGTTAAGTTTAACGAATACCTAAAACAAGTGTCAGATGATTCACAGGAATTGCTTTTGTTAGTTATATTGTACTATAAACAAACTACAACTATATTTTCAACAATATAAATAAAATTGTATTGTCTTAAAGCCGCAATTGTACTACGCCAATAAAGTCGCTTCAAATTTATGTGCCCAATCGTTTTTACATGGAAGTATGGTTGGTTGAATCGCATGACAATGACAGAGACGAATGGAGAGACAGCTAAACTTTGTCTGGTGTAACTGTTACGATTTAAATCAATCATGAACTAAGAATACTAATGCAATTGCAACTTAAGAGAATGTATTACATCGAATTCACAGAGTTGAGAAAAAATATTTACAAAGCTATAAGAATCTATGCAAGTACAATATTATTAAAATTTTAAAGGCGACTACATAGATACCTATATATGTAGAAGTAATATTGCCTTTTTATATACGAGTACATAATTCATAAATTCTTAATATTTAATACAAAATTTACTATGAATAAGTAAATAATTTTATATTTAAAACAACAATTAACGATACTGTTAAGCATAAAAAAGTATCGTTGTGTCGTAAATGTAATACGGTCGAACCTCGGTTAACGCAATCCTCGATAAACGCAATTCCTCGATAACACTGGTTTACAAAAAGAAACAATTTTCTGGCTTTTAAATAAAATTATGGAATATGATGATTTTGATGTGCTAAATTTAAATCCGTTTTTAGTTTTTTTCCATCGGCCTAAAATTTTTTTATGGGCGTGGGAAATTTTTCGCCTAAAATATGGTATGTCAATATATTTCATCATAACTTAAAAACGACTTCAACGATTTTAATCGACATACCACCAAATGTTTAGGAACAAAATATCCTATAAATCACATGCATAACATTTTTTTGTATTGCGAAAAAAATTGTTTTCGCGCAAAATTAAAGCAATATTAAAGCTTAATATGTTGAGAATAAAATAAGCTATAAATCATGAAAATCGGTTGCTATCACTTATTTTATATATAATTAGCGAAATAATTTTTTCTTGCAAAATTAGTGAAAATATATTTTCTTTTTTTCTAATAAGTTATAAAAAAAATCTTAGAATATAAATTTTACATTTTAAGCATTTAAATGTAATGTAAATGTAAAATAACCCATAAAAGCAGGTGCATAACTTTGACAAAAGTAAATGGTAATTTTTTTTTTTTAAATTGTGGTAAACAATCCTGTATAAAATGCACTTTTAATAAAGATAACACAATTTTTTTCATCATTCAAACTTGTTTGCGAAAGCGAAAAGACAAATCCTATCCGATATTTGATTTATCAAAACCAAAAGTTAATATTGAAAAGTACTCTGAGAACTATTTCCGTTTTATATTTTTTTATTTTGGTAAGTGTTTTATAATATTTATACTTATTTATAATGGATTTTTGTTTTAGAGTACAGCCATACAACGCCATACAATAACTTCCCAAATTAAGAACGCTTATAAGCATTACTTTGTATTTCCTATAGATGAAAGAAACAAATATTGACTGCCAAAAATATGTTCTAATACTTCTGCAAGAGCTTTAAAAGTTTGTCTTGGCGATAATGATATTTAGTGAACCAGAAAATCACGAAATGATTATTATTTCCGCATGACCGCTACGCGTGGATTTACGAGAAAATATAAGCCCAATATCATATATCCGAACATTTCATCTGCCCGACGACCAGTTTTTTGAAATAATGGTGTTTCTTTACCTCGAATGCCTCCTAAACGTCACTAAATGGTTAATGAAGATATTTTTTCTGTTCGGAGTGAAGCCAGTTACGCGTCTGTAGATACTTCTTTGCATATATAAGTCCATCTAGAAAATCTCATTTTATAAACCTCAGATTTGTTTATGAATGATCTTGTTCGAAAATTTGAACTCTCCAAATCAAAGTCAGAACTTATTGCGTTACGATTACAGCAATAGAATTTGTTAAATGAGGACACGAAAGTCTCATATTTTCGATATAGACAAGAAGAAATTCTGGCCTGTTTTAGTAAAGATGGCGATTTAGTATTTTGTGATGATGCCGCGGGACGTAATAATCCCGCTGTGTTATCCTGAAAAATCTGAGGAATGGCGAGTATGTATTGATTCATCAAAGAAAGATATACATATATGCGTATGTATTGTTTTCTACCAGACATTTCATTTCATTATATTTGTGTGCTGTCTAATAATGAATTAATTTTTTTTGAGAAAGTTAGGTATCTGCCTTTATGGGTTATTTTACTGTTAACATATCTGGCTTTCATTTAAATGCTTAAAATGTAAAATTTATATTCTAATAACACTATGCAACAAATAGAAAAAAAATTTCTGACCTTGGAGAGCCACTATATTTTTTTGATGCGCTATGGTCGCCTAACTTTAAAAATCATCAGTATTTCAGATTCTATGGATACGTTTTTTTTTGTTAGAATTTTTTTTTCTAAAATGTCAGATTTTTGAAGAGGCTGCTTCATTCATTTTTGATATCATTTTTTAATTTAACCAATATTTTTGGAGGTATTGAGAAACAAATTATAATTTTTGCTTTACTAAAGGGTCCGCCACCTAACGCTTTTTTTCAACTAGTGCTTATTTCGTGAATGGTAACACTTAGCTCATGTCTGATTTGACAGATAATTAGTTTTATCCTTCCGCTGAACGAATATGGTTGTGTATACGCTTCGCTAAGTGGGCCTGCGATCGACTTACAGAAAATGCCGATTTTGCCAAAAAAAAAATCATCCTTTCAGATGAAGCTCATTTTGATCTTGGCGGGTATGTAAACAAGCAAAATTGTCGCATTTGGGGCAAAGAAAACCCGCACGCATACATTGAAAAGCCGATACACCCAAGACGAGTCACTGTTTGGTGCGGATTTTGGTCCAGAGGCTTAAAATAAATTGAAGAGGAGGATATTAGCAATATTTGGTTTCAACACGACGGCACTACGTGCCACACAGCCGAAGCTACACTCGATATTTTGCGCCCTGTTTTTGAAGATCGCATTATCAGCCGCAGAGCTGATGTCGTTTGGCCATCTCGGAGCTGCGATTTGACACCGTTGGACTATTATTTGTAAGGTGCCGTCAAAGATAAGTGTTACGCCAACAAGCCAGAGACAATTGACGCTTTAAAGGACAATATTCGTGAAGCCATTGGTGAAATAAAGCTGCACACAATCGATAATGTGCTTAAAAATTGGACCGATCGTGTAGGCTACTGCATGGCCAGCCGAGGCAGCCATTCGAATGAAATTATTTTCCATTATTAACCGGAAGGATTATACTTTCAAATAAAAAAATAAATTTGAGAAAATATTCAGTAGTTTTTTTTATAGCATTTGCAAAAAAAAAAAAAAAAATTATTTGGCGGACCCTTTATTATCAACGAATAGTCGCCGCTCACTTGCGACATATTTTTGGCCGAGCTCCTCAAAAAAACTACTTATGTCATAAAAGCACATATTATGTTTCTTTGTATAAAAATTGGCGTATGGCTTATGTCGATTCCGAAAGTCTGTTGTCTTAAAATTATTTTCTAAGAAATTTCGGTCTCTTAAGCGAGACGCTAGGAACTCCGATTTCCGATTGTTAGTTCAAGGCCTCTGATAAAATCATTTAGCTCTGACTGATTGTAAAGCTTCGGTTTTAGAACAGAAGAACTGTTGTTCGGCAATTACAGCAAAAAATGTATTTTTTTTTTCAAAACTAGGTACTTTTACTTTATTGGGAATAAAATAAGTATTTACAGACCAATTTTCATGAATTATGGTTTATTTTATTTCTATTACAAGCAGCTTTATGAATAAATAGTTAAACTGGTAAATATTTGCTGCTTTCTATTTTTTGTGAATTTTTAGAAATCAAAAATTTCATTATTTTTACAAAAAAAAAAAAATTTCTTTTATAATTTGTTTCTCAATATCGCCAAAAATATTGGTTACATTAAAAATGACTTTAAGCTGATATCATTTGAAATTTTTTAACATATAGCGTAACGAAATCGAATAATTCATTTCAAAGCTATCATAAAATGTATGAAGCAGCCTTTTCAAAAATCTCACATTAAAAAAAAAATTCGAAAAAAAAAACTTATCCATAGAATCTGAAATGCTGATGATTTTTGAAGTTAGGCCACCATAGCGCATCAAAAATATATTAAATATCAAAGGTGTTTTTGCTTGCTGTATAGTGTATTTTTTTATAACTTTAGAAACAGAAGAAAAAAATATACATTAATTTTGTAAAAAAAATTTTTTCGTTGTTTTGGTCAAAGTTAGGTACCTGCTTTTAATTTGGAATAAAATCTGCAATAGCCAATCGATTTTCATGATTTATAGCTTATTTTATTCTCAACATCTTAAGCTTTAATTTAGGTGCTTAACATTGTAAAATTCCTATTTTGAAAAATTATTTATGATTTAAAAAAAAAATTGCTCTAATTTTGCGAGAAAAAAATTTATTCAGGTGGTTTATAGGAAACTTTATTCCTAAACACTTGCTGATACTTGGGCTAAAATCGGTCAAGTCGTTTTCAAGTTATGATAAAATATATTGACATATCTACCATATTTTGGGTGAAAAATTTGCCACGCTCATAAAAAAATTAGGGCTCGATCGAAAAAAGCTCAAAACGAATTTGAGTTTAGCGCGTCAAAATTATTATATTCCATATAGTTTTATTAAAAGGTTTTTATGCTGTAGACCAGCGTAATCACAACACCTAAAATCTTAACATTGGTAACTCTGTTAGCACAACATTTCAAAAAACAAAACATCAATTAAGCCAACTTTACGCAACGAATGCAACTTTATTTGTAACTTGCGTAATGTTGTTTGCCTTTAAGCAAAGTCTTGGAATGAAATAACGCCCAGTCGAATTATAATACCGGAATGTATTGATGCGTTTAAAATAGGATTCTACCAATGAAGATGAATCACCACTAAATATCATAAAAGTGGAGGTAATCAATGAAAAGTTGACCATTTCCACAATAAGTGATTATCTACCAAAAATTACATCAGAATTCACAAACTAAGCTACATATATATTCTTGGATATACGAAAGCGGTTAAAACATTAAAAATAACGTAAAAAATTGCATTTGATCAAATTGAATTTGAAGACGAGAATGAAAATGTTGTATTAGATCCAATATATTCAAAATAAGAAGTCAGAATGCTATCGAAAGCCTTAACGTTTGTCTAAAATGGGCGGCGGAGAATAGGTGCTCTTTGGAAGACATAATGGTCTTGAAAAGGTATCGATTTAGTAGTAGTTTAAAAAAATATGTCGTATAAAAGAAAAAAATTAAAAGTTCACACTTTTCCCGTTAAAAATATACTCGTAAATATGTATTTTGTATTTAACCTTAATACTTCCTTGTTGCTTTTTCTTTTCGTTTAATTTAAAAGATGTATTTATTTTTAAAGTTATCGTCAGTTTTTCGAAGTAAATCTTTTATTTGGTTTGACATAAGCTCTTTAATCGAAAAACAGGGATAGACATATTTAACTCGGTTTTCGCAACGGCTTTAAATTTCTATCCATTGGGTTAACCGAGGTTACGCTGTATATTAAAAAATTTTTGCATATCGTTGCCTTTCTATCTTAACCTCATAAAACATTAAAAATCATAAAAAATATTTATTATTTTGTTAAGTTACAAGACAAACGCGGTACTTACTTTAGGCTAGATAGGTTTTTAAATCGAAAATTGTAAATTGTAGATGCAAAAAAAAAAATCAAAAATCTAACCAGAATTCTATCATTGCACTATGGTTCCAAATCGATATTTTTTTCACAAAAATCAATTTTTTTTATTGTAAAAAGTGAATTTATTTACAACACTGGCGGTCTGCTAGGCTTTCAAAGTTGAAAGTTTAAGCACGTGTTCTTAAATAAGTATTAAAACAGTTAAACAATTGCTTAACGAGCAAACCTTAAAAAATAAATTTATAAGGTATTTAAAAAAAGAAAAATGTAGCCCAAGGTAAGTAGTTTCATAGTATATTTTTGAATTTTATATTTGTTGAGTCCTTGTTGTAATTCTTGATATTGTGATTGTGTAGTTTTGTAGTTTCAACACAACCTATAAGTTCCATAGAATAAAACTTGTGTTTGGGCACGAACTAGCATGGAAGTTTAAATGTGGAAGTATTCGTCAAAGTGTGTATTTTAAGCACATATTCATATCTTGCCAGCATTTTTCAGCAAAAAACCCACAATTGTTATTCAGCAAAAAATCCACAATTATTATTGTACAATTACAAATTAGATTGGTTCCAACAACTTCAAGAAGGTAAGATTGTCGATATTAAAGAGAACTATATTGTTAAACAAGTTTAACCCTTTAAAACTTGACAGAATCTGATAAGCTTGAGCAAGTTGATCTTATTTTTTTTTTCTCTATTACCCGAGTAAATTTCGAAGAAATCATTAATTTCAGTTGTGCGCGTGGTCCAATTGACTATTTTTTAAATTTATTTATAGACCATGGCCATAAAAAGCTCTGACATGATCTTGCCAAAAAAATCGATTTGGAACCATAGTGCATTGTTAGGAATATTTAAATTTTTTTATGTAAAAGAAGTGAAAGACGACGTAGTTAAAAGCTAAAAGTTAAAAGAAAAAATAAATGTCTGCAATAAATTTGTAATTGTTGACAACTGAAAAAAACCATGATAAATATTGCACTAGAATTATTGTATACAACAATATAAAGTAGTATTATCGTGGGAATATGTATGTTTTCTTTTATATTGTGCAAGTCAATTAGCAATTTATAGTAATAGCTTGGCACACACTTCGTAGTACAATTACAAATGTATGTACTTGTTTTATACTTATACGTATGTATATGTACATATGTAAATATGAAAATATATTAGGAATTTTATATTGACATACTATTTATATACAGTGGCTCAAAGTAATAATGCAACAGCTTTTATTGTAAATATTGTTCCTTAATATCAAATAAATTTAAAAATCTTTAGAAAGAATGATAGTTGTTTCTAAAAGACTATATATAGTATACATCTTTAATCAACAAAAAAAACTTTATATAATAGTACCATGCACGGGTAGACATAAAAAATCTATTTGTGACTATGACCATCTGCCAGTTTGACAAAAACGTTGTTAATAAGTATATTTTATTCTGGTAAAAAGTTATACTTATTAATGCTTATTTAATGCTGAAAATTAATATTATACTGATTAAAGTAAATTTATCTTTCCCCAGGATAAAAATCTATGTTTTTGGCAAATTGACATAAGCCCTTGCTAACGAATAGATTTTTTTCTGGCTAAACGCACATTATACTAATGTTTACTAGGCATATTTGTAACGTTTTCGGGACTGGCTTGTTTCCAAGATATTTTTCTGCTCCTAGTCAATTTTGGAGCACTGGTATAGGGATTTTTGTCGATAGTTTGCAATAACCAACATTTACGTACATATTAGGGAGATCAATTATTCGACTTTTTTCAAAAAGCGGTTTTCGAATAATTCGAAAAGTTAAAATTTTAGAAAAACCGGTTTTCGATTAAAAATTATTCAATTAACCGGTTCTTTCATTGAAATAAAATTTTTATAAATTCTTGTTACATTAACAAATACGTTGATCTTTTTTATGGTTTAACGGACATTTCTTCCTCGACAACACAACGGTCTAATGTTTCATACAATGATTCATTTTTTACAGCGTATTTTGTAATGGTCTTATTTGCTAGCGCCTACAGACCAAGTAGTCTCCGTGCTGCACAATAACGTCTACTTATAGACATATTTAAGGTGTTTAGTAGTTCCTGGTGTCGAAGAGCCTTTTCAGCTTAATATTTAAGAACACTCAATATATATATAACTTATCCTTTCCATCGATTTCCAAATATTTTCAAATGCATGCACCACGTATTTAATGGTGTGTCTCTGTAGTATGTTAGGTAAGACATCAGCCTACTAACTAAGAAGTTTGCGGTTCAATCTCAGGCTACACCATCTGGCAATTTTCAACAGCGGTATCACCTCACAACATTGCTAGCGACGCTGCGAAAAACCTCACTAATACACACGCCGTTCGTAGCCGGCGTTTGTAGATCCTTTTCAATGAGTATAGTTGATCATCATTCGCCATATACACAATTTTCCAATATACCTAATTCTCTTCTATTGAGGTACCATTCCCTTCTACATTGATGTTCTTATCGCTTTTCTCTGTATATTAAACTGAACAAACACATTGTAAAGGCGAGGAAAACCGAATACAAAATCAGCATTTTTAGGTTAAAGGTGCTATAA
The DNA here is from genome assembly GCA_023159175.1 of Wohlfahrtia magnifica. Lineage (NCBI taxonomy): Eukaryota > Metazoa > Arthropoda > Insecta > Diptera > Sarcophagidae > Wohlfahrtia > Wohlfahrtia magnifica. Next base: position 2,217,604 of record JAKWBJ010000486.1, on the reverse strand, counting down.
ATTAATAACTAAAAGGACGATTTTTTTGTAATTTAAAATAATTAATTTTTATTCATTGTAGGATAAAAATATTTATATAGAATAGTAATAACACAACAAAATCAAAAAAATTCAATATAAAAACGATTCTTTAGTGCAATTATAAAGTTGCAATTTTAGTATGGTATCCGTAATCCTTTGTTTTTAATAACATTTTTAATGCGCCTCGGCATTTTTCAACCAAGTTCTCTTTAAATTCACTAGGAATATTTCCCCATTCTAACTCCACACGGTTCCAAAGTTCCTCAATATTGGTAGGCGCTCTATTATGTTTTCCCAATCGTCTTTTTAATATGGACCACAAATTTTCTATCGGATTAAGATCCGGGCTTTGCGCTGGCCATTTAATAAACGTGCTTTTATGTTTTTATCTGAAAGAGCTGGCTTTTTCTTTTTAAGACTTGCTACTAAACCGATTCTGTGAAGTACTATATGAGCTGTCCACTCACTGACGTCCTTATTTATGGCAATAGCAGCCTGTTTGGGTGTTTTTATGGAATTTTTTTCATTTCTCGGACCATTAGGCGCGCGTCTGAGTCCTTTAGTAACCGAGGGCGATCTCCAACATTCGTTTTAGGAGTTGCATTTCGCTTTTTTTGAACTCTAATCACTGAACGTTGACTCAAATTAACTTTTTTGCAATTACTCTAGATGAATATCCACTTTCAGTCAAAGATACTACAGTATTTTCGACGTCAATATTAATTATCTTCATTTTGGTTTTTTTTTTTTTTGCTCTATAAAGCCAATAAAGCAATGATAGGAATTAACAAAAATAGACCACCAACGCATGCGTATTGCGTATTATTTACTATTTTCAGTATGTGATTCCCCACTTTTATTATTCATATCGAATACGTGCAAAACTGAGTACTTAGAGTTGCCTTATGTTCTTAAATTGAATTTTTTTGATTTTGTTGTGTTATTACTATTCTAAATACATATTTTTATCCTAAAATGAATAAAAGATAATTATTTCAAATTACAAAAGAATCGTCCTTTTGGTTATTATAAATGAATTGCACATTTAACCAAAAAATGCTGATTTTGTACTCGGGTTTGCTCGCCAGCGTATAAAAAATTAATATTTATTTACAGAAAATGAAAAAAAGTTATTGTTGCTCAAGAGTGCATATCTTTTTCGATCTACCATGGATTTTACGTTCATTGTGAGACATTCAAGGTTGTCATATATATAAAAATAATACTTTATATATTGTTACGTTTTTACCTTTTTAAAAACGTGTTTTTATGAGTTCGTAGATTGTAGTTAAAATAAAATAAATTTTGTGTTTGGTTTTAATTAAAAATCCTTTATTCAACACATTTATGTGCACCACTGCTTGTAATCTTTTTACAGGCAACAACAATTTTTATTCTTAATTACTCTGTTTACAACTTTGTAAACAACAATTACTCGACAAATCTTTCTTCCTAAAGATCTTCCAACCCGATCGTAGTTATAACTTAGGCTCGATCACAACCTTTTCAACCAGAGTTAGCTCCAACTAAACTGGTTTTTTACATCATTACTATCTTCACGAGTTCTTCTGAGTTCTTCTCCTTATAAACTCTCTTCACACCAATAACACATTCGCTATGTTAACTTTTCTTAAAACTGCACTCACTGAGTGATTGATTGCTGTTCGCATCGATGTGCTTTTTATATGGCTGAGTAAACAATACATCGGAAGCTATCGAACCTTTCGATATTTCAGGTAGATTCCATTTTTTTCTTTTATTTTCTTTTTAGTTCTTATGTAGCCATGCGAATGTAAACATCTACTTCTTTCAGCTCTTAGTATTTGTTGTTGCTCGTTTATTGTTATTCGTTTTCTTTGCTGCTTTATTATTATTGTTGCCCTATTATTTTTATTTACTTTATCGTTGCTAATGGTTGCTGTTGCAGATGTGGTTATTTGTAAACAGCACGTATAGTTGTTCTTGCAGCTTTTGTTTATTTTAGCGATATATTAAACGCTATTGTTACGAATATTATTTTCGTAAACGATGAGCATATTTGCAATAAAATATATAAAAACATAAAAATTATGCATATTTAATTTAACCGGTTATTTGTTCTAGAATAACCGGTTTATTCGCTATTCGAAAAATGAGTATTTTAAAAAAACCGTATTCGACAAAACAAAAAAAAAACGGTTAAAACCGATCGAATAATAACCGTTCGTTCTCCCTAATACATACATATATGACTATGAAGAAATTTGTGCTTATTTTTAATGTTTGTAATATTTTATAGCGCTTGATGATGTTAAAAATAGTTGCTGGAGCTCGTTTAACAATTGCACTAATGTCACCTATAGATTTACCCCATTTGATAGTCAAATATTGATTTCTCTCTGCACAATCGATGTCTACTTACTTCGGGGTGCTATTGCCCTTGTTGCAGTTCAAAAAAGTTAAATTATCTTTCAAATTGTGGATTTTAGTGGAATAACAAAACCTAACGACACAAATTAAAAGTTTAATAAAGTTTACCGTGGTTCAAATGGCGAATTTGTCATGTTTTTCATAAGTGTTCCATTATTACTTTGACACAGAGTGATTTTATTGTACTTACTTGTTTGTTGTTGTTGCAAATTTATATATAGTGCACTCGGGATAACGTCAAGGAATTAAAACCGCGGTTGTGGACGTTTATCAGACTGTAGACGTTTATGAATGTACAAATTTATATAAAAAACATACTGATAGTGTAGTTTAAAGCATTATTATTGTTTATAAACTAAAAGCAAACAAAAGTAAATCCAAAGAAACAAAAAAGGCTTCCAACGAGAACAAAAAATCTACCGAACAGAGAAAGACAATACATACATTTGAATGTATGCATGTAACTTCATTTCTATAATAGTTATGAGAGGAATCCCCAAATTCGGAACTAATTTCGTAAAATAAATGTATTTACGCACATATGTATGTATGTATATGTTTTAGCTGTTATCGAAGCTAAAATTGTGCTTTATTTGGAGTTGATGTTTTAGAGCTTTATTACAAACTATAAGATATTGGTTATAGCGCGAAAATTATTATTATGTTGATAATCCTTTTTGTTTTATGACTACATCCAGCCATTTTGGAACGGAATTTTTTGTGACCCCTTTCCAATATTTTGCAATTTTTCTATGAATACCTGCTTCATTTATTACTTTTTGGTTATTGCTCACTTTTTTTGGTATAGCTGCCATTACGATTTGGCAATTGTGATGGGTGTGCTAAAACGTTTAAAATGTTGTATGCAGCAACATACGCCTAACATGAGCCAAATGCATCAAGTTATTATCGTGTTAGAAAACGAACGAAGCTGGTAAATTCCACTTTGAGGTTTTGTTTTAGTGTAGTCAAATATGTATTTTATTTTGTCCATTTGTCCATAATTTCTCCAGTGAATACAAGCTCGCACATATCCCCATAGAATCACTCTTTAACGACCATGTTTCACAGTTGCAGTATGGTTTCGTTTTTCTAGCTAAGTATCTAACCTTTTCCATACATTGAAAGATTTTTCACCAGAGTGAAAGATTTTAAACTTTATTTTATCTGAGAATATTACTTTGCTTACAAAATCGTTTGGCTTAATTAAATATGCTAAATAGTTTTTGTAGTTCACTAATGTAATAAGAGGTTTTCGTCTATCGACAATACAATTACATTTTGTATTATAAAGTGTCGTTCGGATCGTGATGATAAAAAAAAATCTTTTTTTTAGCTTCATATTGTCTAATCTCTGCAGCTACAGTGGCTCCAACCCATACTCGGACACTATACCAAAATATTTTCGATCGCTTAAAAATCATACATTTTAATTATTTTTTAAAAAAGGAGATATTTTCTTATTTGTGTACGAGTATATCTTCCACGTACAAAAGGAAAAACCAACACAGAAATTTAATAATTGTACGTAAAATTGAAGTTGAAAATGCTTTGAAAGTCAAAATGACTTGCACAAGCCAAACTCGGACAGTAACTTTTATGGGTTAATAACTGCAACTCTGTGATTTCAATGCCGCCAATTTCGCTGATATAATTTACATATTTAGTGGAAAACCCTTTAGTTCAGCTTTCGAAAATTATACAGAATAAACAGAGCTAAAATCAAGATGGCTAGACAACGGGGACAAACTAGTATCGAAGTAAGAAAGCTTATTACTGAGCATGCAAGAAAATGAAAATAAAATATCTTCTGAAGCAGAAGAACGTTATTTTGTCAGAAAAATAAAAGCAAATCCCTTCCTAAGTGCTCCAAAACTTGCTGCTATTGCTGAAAGTAACCTTGGTAAGAAAGCACGCCCATCAACAATTAGAACCTTGCTTTACAGAGTTGGTCTTAATAGTAGAAGAGCTAGACAAAAACCTCTTACTAGTAAGCGCAATCAAACCAAAAGACTCTTTGCAAAAGAGTACCAAAATAAGGGTTTTTCTTTTTGGAGAAACGTTATGCTCACCGACGACAGTAAATTTAATGTATTTGGGTCGGATGGTAAACCAATAAGATCTTGGCTGCTATATAATGTGCCACACGTCATGGAAACACCACCCCAGAGCCGCGACATAAATCCCTTTCAAATTTTGTGAGATTATCTCAATAAAAAAGTTCAGCATCAGTCGGTTTCCATCATTTTATAAGAAGAATGGGAAAAAATACTAGCTGGTTACTGCCAAAAATTGGTCGAATCTATTCCCAAGAAACTCCAAATGGGATTATTTTTTACTATGACGTATGAAAAATGTTTTGGGGGGTGGCGAAGTGTAGTGGTTAGAGCGCACTCATAAAACACAAACGGCCTAGGTTCGAGCTCCAGCAGAGGACATGACGAAAAAAAATTAATTGTGGTTTCGAGTATTTAATAAGCTTCCCTTCAGACAACTACATCTAAAAAAAAATAAGTATATGTGAAGGGGAGGTACAATGGATTAATCATCTACTTAGCTTGAAATAATGAACTTGTTTAATGAAACTAAAACAAAGCAATGTAGCTTAGTGCGCCAATAATTTTGTTCAGGAAAATTTGGTTTTATTTTATTTTTTATTTTATTAACAAATAATATGATAAAAATTTTAGAATGAAACAGTGACTTTTGTGGAAAATGAGAACAAAATTAGAAGAACGGTCATATTTTCTTGTTTGGTATTGTTTAATTGGATACAAAAAATAGATAAATAAATAATAAAATAAAATTAAACTGAATTGTACTTTATATTTTTGTAAAAAACTTCATAAACTTCACTCTTTCACTTTTTCACGACAACTAAGCTTTTAAATATTCGTTAATTTTCAATATTATGACAATAATTTTTATTCTGTTTTACACATTTAATTCGTTTAAGCATATTCTCCACCAATTTCTTAATAGTATGATTAGGAATTTTTTTTCAGATGAGAGAGCTCATCGCTTTTCAATATTGCCCATACATTTTTAATTGGACTTTAATCCTGGCTTTGAATAACCAATTTCGTACTACTTTAGCAAAATTTTTTGCTTCAATCTTTCTGATATGCATAGGTTTCTACAACTTTTAGCAAACACGTTTGATGGATGTCGAGTTAGTTCTCCTTTTTATTATTCCACATATTTTCATTAATGAATCAACAAGCCACCAATTGAAATATTCCCAAGCCTTTAAACTTCCTCTACCAAGTTTTACTGTTTCCTTCGCCTGATATATCTCGTGTGGTTGGTGTCAGTAAAACTCCTTTTCATCGAATTTGAATCTATTAGTTTTTCATTTATCTGACCAAATAATACGTTCCCATTTGAAAAAGAGCGAACATTTACGTCGTAATTCTCCATTTTCCAAAAGGATAACGCGGTAGTACATGTATAATAAGAAAAGGTTATTCAAGTTTTATATCTACATTGAGTCCTTTCCTAAAGAGGTTTTAATTGTTAAATGAAGTTTCTGGAATAAAAGCATCTGGTCTTTAAAACCAGTTATAAGTGTTGTACGGCTATATTTATTTCGCTGAGTGCAAATATGCAACAACAGCATTTTATATATTTTTTATACTATACAAACAATACTTTCTAATAATACTCGTATTTCAATGAAAAAACTTATTTTATAAAAAAGTATCAAATACATATGCAAGTGTAAACAGTAACTGGATTCGAACATCAGCTTTATTTACATTCGAAAATAATAAAACTGACTTGATTTGATCAAATTATTGATCATATTATAATGATATCTAGCAAGGCTCGATCTATTTTTGTTTTTCTAAAGAAGTAGTCCATCAAATTTACTAATCCTTATATCGGGTGATTTTTTAAAGAGCTTTCGGATTTGATTTAAAAAACACATAAAATTTAGAGAAATGTATGTAATCTTTATATGAGTCGATAGAACGATCTATAGAATTCCATTTTTAACGATAATTTCATGTAAATGTTGACCAAGGCTACGCCTCATATGATTCATATACTGGATCCAATTTTGGCATACTCTCTCTAACATATCGGCTGGTATCACATCAATAAATTCTTCAATATTCGCTTTCAGGTCTTGTCCCTTATCGACATAAGTTTTAACATAGCCACAAAGTCTAAATGCGTTTGATCGCACGATCTATGTGGCCAATTGACCGGCCCTAAACGTTAAACAAACTGTTCACCAAACTCACCACTCAATTGAGCCCTTGTTACGCGTGCCGTGTGGCATGTGGCACCGTCTTGTTGGAACTATATGTCAACCAAGTCCAGCTCTTTCATTTTGAGAAAAAAGAAAATTGTAATCATCGCACGGTAGCGCTCGCCATTCACAGTAACGTTCCCGCCTTCGTCGTCTTTGAAAAAGTACGGTACAGTGATGCCACCGGCCTATAATCTACACCAAACTGTGCTTTTTTGGAATGCATTGGCAGTTCTTGCAAAGCTTCTGGCTAATCTTTACACCAAATATGATAATTTTGCTTGTTTACGTATCCATTGAACCAGAAATTAGCTCGTCACTGAACGCAATTTTCCGAAAAAAAGCATGAATTTTGATAATAATATTCAATAATTTGCAAGCGTTGTTCGTTTGTAAGTCGATGCATGGTTAAATTATAGGCCAAACTGAACATGTTCGACAGTAACATGTTACACAAAAGCAGCTGAGCTGTCGAAAACAGTGTTGCAAAAAAGAATGTTGCTGAAAAAACCACCCAATATTACGAGACAGTTGTACATTTCACTTCTGAAGTCGATTTCGAAGTATACGTCTATGGCTTAAAATCCAGTCTATCGGATTAATGTTGACTCAATTGAAATACAGAAACAATTTTTCTTATTTTGCTTAAATGACTCAGATTGGAATTCTAAGGTTCGTTTTCCTTCAAATTTGGTTAGGTTGGATCTTATTAAACTTCCTACCTTTGAGCGAAGGAGAGCAGCGTTGGGTATTTCTTGTATTTGCAACCTTATAACCACTGAGTTTCTACTTTTTAGCTTAAATTTCAGCGTCTTAGCGAAAAATTTCCGTAAATATCGTCCTTTGGTATTGGATTTTTACCGAACGAACTATGCAAATTCATTTCCCTTTCGTTGATTCTGCAATGACTTTAATTTGTATTTTGATTCTATTGATTATAATTGTAGTGTATGCGATATTAGACGTAGTTTGCTTTCTGACTGAGTTTGTATTTTGGAATTTTTTGATTTTATAGATTATATTTAATATCAACTTGTAATTATGTTCTGCAGCTGATTTTGAACTCTTTGCCATTACTTATATTCTCTTATCCGCCATAGTTCGGACTGTGGCGTATACCACTATGCTATGGAGACGAGCCTTCCGCGGTCGGGTGAGGTTGGGTTAGTGTGAAAGGGGACCGTTCGATAAAAAAATTAATTTTGTTTAAAAAACTGACAAAAAGCAGAACCGACATCGTATGACACCTTTAATATTTTGATTAGAATTCATACATTGTCCTAAGCTAGGTTAATTACACAGGATGATGGTTTCACAAAAAAAAGAAACAATGTAATCTAAATATTAAACAGTTATCAATGGGTGCATATTTTACGACTGACGGGCAGACAGGTTGTTGCAAGTAAGGGTTTGTGGGTGTATCTCGAATGCTGGTGTGGGCAAGTTAACAAAATGTATTTAATTTTTAGTAAAATGGTCACATTTGCTTACCTTAATATTTGAATAGTAAGTGTAAAGCTAATTCAGGAAAATTAGGTATCGCACATAATCGCGAATTATATCAAAATAACGATTCCAAGCACACATCAGGTGTCACAAAGCTTTAATTGATCCCTAATTGATCCGAACGTATAAATACACCTGTGAAGAGTCCACAACCTTATGTAATTGAATGTCATTAGGAAAATTGGCTAGAAGAGTTCATCAAAAATGATCAGCACCTTTGTTTAACTTGATGTGACATTATTGAAAGAAGAAGTATGTCAAATTCGATTGTAAGACGCTTACTCACTGATATGTAAATTATTACTGATTGGTCGTTTATTGTGTTTTAATAATTCAAACTTTGCTTTGTCCGATTTTGAGTTGAGTTTGAAAAATTAAGTTTTTTGTTTTTATATTGAAACTTAAGAGCTGGTTTTCTATCTTCATATATATAGAAATGAATATGTGTTTGTATGTACATGTATGTATGTTTGTTTGTGTGCTTGTGCCTTATAGACATGCAAACGCCTGCACGGATTTTCTTAAAAATTTTACAGCATCTCTCTGTATGTCTGAAAGGAATTATAGGCTATATAAATTTTAAATATTCTAACTGGGAGGTGTTACGCTCGTACATAGTAAATATTTATTTGTGTATATGTATCTTCAAAATTGTAACAATGTCTCAAAACTTGTTCCAAACAGCTTCATAGTTAATAGAACCATCAGTGAAAAAGTGGGCGGAATTGGACAAGTAGGCGTGGTAGCTGCCATACAAAGTAAATATTGATTTTTGTATATTTTCAGAACGGTTATAGTAGAAGTTTCTAAATTAGTTTCACACAAAGTCGTGAACAATACGCATCATCAACCAGTAACTGGTCGAATTTGATAAGTTTGTTTTCGCGCCTTCCATTCATACTAACATATATATATTGAATTATGTATATGTGAAGAACGGCAATAATTAAGCCAGTCTTATCTATTCACATTAGCCAAAAAGCAGGTATTGCAGAAAGCACACTAGATTAAAGCTATCTATGGTATATATGTATATATGTATCTTATATGCAAAAATGAATGTGTGTTTGTTTGAAGACTATATACAGTTAAACGACAGATTCTACAGTGTCTTTCTGGAAGGAACTATAGGCTATCTCAAATGTTTTGATTTGATTCGGAAGGAGACAAAAGGTGGAAAAAAGGTGAAAAATGTAACTAAAATAACATTTAAGATAATAATTAAGATGGGGGTAGCGTAGCACGCTGGGTTTTAGCTAGTTATTTATAAAGATAATAAATAATAATTATTTATGAAGATAAAAAATTTATATACATATTTATTATATTTCTTACGGTTCAAAGAGTTAATTATGAGAAGAAAAATACTTGTCCGATTATGCGTTCGAGTCACTCTATATACATATGTTGTATTTGCCAAATATGAAAATGGTGACATCAATTTCCTTTGACTTTTTTAATGCAAAAATAATTATGTATCTCGCTTTCAATTATTTCACTTCCAATAAAACTCACAAGCATCAGATAAAAATTCAAATTTTCCACCTTTGACTTGTACTATTTCTGATTTTTGTTGATCTTTTCAGGTAGACTTAATACTAAATACTTCATGTTGTTACGAATATAAACGATGCCTAAGGAAAGATACACTAAATTAGTACAATAGTAGCCTTAGCTATCAACTTTAATATGGAAATATATTGGTTTGTGTAAAGGCTCAATGTATCGGCCACACCACATTATCTTTGCTATTAACGGTATCAGCATTTTCGTATTGAACGGTGTTACCGTACAAATTTTGAGTGTTACATTTAAAATTAACGGACGTAATAGAAGATTTGAGAGGGTTTGAGACTTTTCCAGAACTTTTCAAACTGTAGGCATTGAAGTATATAAGGTGGCTGTTTTGCCTACGTTACTTCAGTCTTAGTTTGAAATTCATTGTGTGAAGACATAAAGTAAAGTCGTGTTTAGGCGTAAATGAAAGTGTAATTGTTTATTAAGTGGAAATTAAATAAGTTTCTGTATAAAAATAAAGTGTGGAAAATATAAGTATTTAAAGTAAAAAATTAAATTTACTGCATTTATTTTATTTTACGCAATTTTAAAGAACTCAAACGTTTCAAAAAGGTTAAAACGTAACAATATATAATACTCTTTACACTTAAAAATATATGTATATCATTAAATTCATCATTTAATTCTAATTAAAAGCATATTTATTATTAAAATTTTTATTAATCCGTTATTAAAAAGTAAATACATAGATATATCTTTTTAAATACAATTTATTGCTTATGGGCAGCGATGTAAACTCAGTGCTTTTAGCACTGTTTTTAGTGCTTTTTAAAATTTTCGACGCGAAAAATGTTCGAGTCAGTGCTTGGTGCTTTTTCCTTTTTGGTAACACCAAGTCATTGTTTCAAATGTTAATAAAAACTTTTACAAAAAAGTAACACCACAGTAAAAAAGTTTAGACTGTACACACGAATTAAAAATGCTTATTTACTTGTTCGATAAGATGCTTAAGCTCCTTAGTACACGTATGCCAGTAAACGATCAGCAAAAAGACAAAACTTCTTACAAATTTTGGTTTTTAATCTAAAGGCTTGCAGCATCGATCAGCAAAATCGTTCTATTGCCTCTACTAGTACAGAATTCAGCTTGCCCTGCATGTCGTTAAGAGACAAGTGTCTTTGGAGTTCTCAAGTTTTAACACGTTTTAAGTTTTTCTCAAGTTTTGAGTTTTTAGTTATTTTAACTCCTGTAACACACATTCAAAGGCAACGCTGAGTGAGAAGTTGAAGAAGCTTTGTCTAACGCCAACATAATATTGATTGATACATTAATTGTGTATAGCGCATCAACAATGTCGATGATTTATTGGACTTTTACTTACAACTACAATTAAATATCTTTATTGTAATATGTACCGATATCGAAAAATAAGATTTTTACTGCCAAAAGAGGCTATACAAAAATACCAAGCCTTAAAAAGTTTTAAAATTTATTACATAAAGTAAACTCAAAAAAACGTCTCAATGACCTATTACATATATATATTATATATTACAACAAAAATATTTTATTGTAGTTCTAAGTAAAAGTCCAATATATCATCGACATTGTTGATGCGCTATACACAATTAATGTAACGATCAATATTATGTTGGCGTTATATTGGGTCTTTAGCTTTGTTGTTGTACTTGTATTTGTTAACACTAGCTAAACATTTAGACGGCTTTTTGAGTGATGTTATGTGTAGTATATCAAATTACATAGCTATTGTTATGTTTGCATTATTATAAAAAAGAACCGAAAATGTAAATAAGCTTGGATTTATCAAAATTTTATTAAAATGGAACCCCAAATATAGAAAATTAAATATAAATAAAACTAAAAACAATTTTAAGCTTAGTGTTTTTTTAATTACGCGTTTTTTTCTTGACTTTAGTGCTTTTTGAAATTTAAAAGTTGACAACGCTGCTTATAGAGATAGTTTATCTCAATGGCCATTTCGCATTATGTTCAACTGGCTCTTCAGGTGACTTCTTACCAAAGTTTTTAAAAAACTATAGATTATGTTAAAAATAAAAACTAAAAGAATTTGGCAAAATAATAAATGATTAACTCAATTTAAGTTTACCTTAATTTGATCTGATGGCTGTCTGATTGAGTGCTTGGATTTTTCCTCCAGAAACCATATTTCTGAACTGTTAGGCTTTGCTAAACGACATGTTATATTTGCATTATCTCCTATGAGTATTGATAGTGATTTTGGATCCATTTCTAAAACAAACAAAAAATGTTTTACATTTTATTTTATTTATTTAATAGATAATAACAAAATACTTATAAACAGTATTTGATATATATTACAATTATCTATATATGGCTTAACCAGTAAATTGTTAGCCAGATTGGCAAATAAAGTTGAAGGCTTCAATTAAATAAATGTAGGCAAGATTAATACTATATAAAATTCATTCTATCTAAATTTATTAATTAATAGTTTTGTTTTATATTTTAAACAAGATTCTAAATAGTTAACAATATTATCACATGTAAAGGATATGCCATTAAGAATATTTATAACCTCAGATAAATTAAGTTGATTTTTATTAAAATATTTTAATCGGAATCCATTGAAGATAGGACAGCAATCAATAAAGTGAAAAGTATTTTCCGTTGCATCTAGATTGCAGATTGTGCAGAGGCCTATAATATTACTTCTAAAAGCTCTGCCATTTATATCTAAGAGGCCACCTCCAGCTTTTATAAGAAGATTCCTAGCATAAGATGATAAGTTCGAGGAGGATATATGTGTATAACCAGTTGTAGTTTAATTGCGAGTATATATCATGGAATTGGGAGTTTCTTGCATCGGCACAACTTTTACATTTTCGTGAGTTTTCACAAGAACTACAATTTATTTGGAATATGAACTTATAGGTGTTGATGCATCTGTTAGTAAAAAGTTTATTTTCAAGTACAAGATTGTTTACTCTTCTGCCCAATAGGTTAGTTTGGCAATTATAATTTTTGCAAGCTTATAAGGCAATCTGTTATAGGGCACAGATTAATATAATTTAGATGAATTGTTAAGGTATCCATAAATAACGAATTAAGACCGGTTTCCAAAAAAAAAAAAAAAATAAGTATCTGTAAACGCCATTTTCTTTCGTTTCATAATTATATTATCAGATTAAACGATAATGAAAGAAAAAAGCTACTTGATTCAAGCAAACAAATTTTTGTTCAAAAATTGAAAGAATGGTTAGTCAATTTGGAAAGCAATAAAACAATAATAGCAAATATATATGTAAAACATGATATATCAACCTTAATAAGCTTAGATATAGTAAAACATGGCAGGCCTTTTACTGATGGAGTCTATCTGAAGCGATTTTAGAAAAAGTTTTTGAAATGCTCAACTACAACTTAAGTTTAATAACATCTCTTCCCTTGTCCAGTTTTAGCTTCGTCAGACCTACCATGCAAATGGGAGTTTTTGTTGAGTCTATGATTAGGCAAGCTCTTAAAAATTGTATTTTTTTTTTTTTTTTTTTTTGTCTAGACGAAAGTACGGATTTGTGTCAATTGGTTATATGCATTCGTTGCGTTGAAATGTTTTTGAATCAATATTTCGGTTGAAACCTTTTATGTAAACGTGACAGGAAAAGTGCTATTTTATGTTGTTAGCGAAAAATTATTATCAATTGTAGATTCTAAAAAACCAACAAGTGTCTGTATGGGCAGGGCAAATGTTATGATTGGTAAAAATGAAGAACCAGTTGGCTTTGAAGTTCAAAACTTAAATGCGCATACTTAATCCCTGCTCATGAAGTGCCACAATTTGTCCTTGTTCATAAGATGACAAAGGTTTCTCGCGACCCATACCGCGCAAGTATTATTTAAATTATAAATTATTACAAAAAAAAAAAATAATAATAATAACAATTGTGACACCTTCTGATTAGATTAATTGCTTATTAATCACTGACCTTATCATTTTGACGCATTGAATTTTGCACTTATTTCCATAAATTTAAAAAAACATAATATAATGGTACATCTGTAAAAGCAAAACCGGCTTATTATTCACTTATTTGAACGTAGAATTTTTTTGAATAAGGTGACCATACATAACATTTTGTAGTTTGGATGAATTGATCAAATATTAAGGTGACCTTATAATTTTGAAGTACACCTTATAGTTCGGGGTGTTGCTATATAAGCAATATTATTCAATTCATTACAAGTCCACATGAAAGCATGACACATATATTCAAATTCAAATTTATGGCAGAAACTCAAAATGTGTTGTGCAATTAAAATAGTAGACTAGACGCATTAAAAACTGTATATTTGGTACAGATTTAATTAAATTCATATTGAATTCTGAATATTTATCAAATTGTTAAGCTATTATTAACTACTATAGGGTCCGCCATCTAACGTTTTTTTTTCAACTAGTGCTTATTTCGTGAATGGTAACACTTACCTCATGTCTGATTTGACAGATAATTAGTTTTATGGTTGTGTATACGCTTCGCTAAGTGGGCCTGCGATCGACTTACAGAAGATTTTGCCAAAAAAATCATCTTTTCAGATGAAGCTCTTTTTGATCTTGGCGGGTATGTAAACAAGCAAAATTGTCGCATTTGGGGCACAGAAAAGCCGCACGCATACATTGAAAGCCGATACACCCAAGACGAGCTACTGTTTGGTGCGAATTTTGGTCCAGAGGCATAATTGGGCCATTTTTCTTCGAATTTGAGCAAGGAGTGGCCGTTACAGTCAATGGCCATCGTTATCGGGCCATGTTGAACGAATTTTTGTTCACAAAAATTGAAGAGGAGGATATTAGCAACATTTGGTTTCAACAGGACGGCGCTACGTGCCACACAGCCGAAGCTATACTCGATGTTTTGCGCCCTGTTTTTGAAGATCGCATTATCAGCCGCAGAGCTGATGTCGTTTGGTCACCTCGGAGCTGCGATATGACACCGTTGGACTATTATTTGTGAGGTGCCGTCAAAGATAAGTGTTACGCCAACAAGCCAGAGACAATTGACGCTTTAAAGGACAATATTCGTGAAGCCATTGGTGAAATGCAGCTGCACACAATCGATAATGTGCTTAAAAATTGGACCGATCGTGTGGGCTACTGCATGGCCAGCCGATGCAGCCATTTGGATGAAATTATTTTCCATTATTAACCGGAAGGATTGTACTTTCAAATAAAAAAAGAAATTGGAGAAATATTCAGTAGTTTTTTTTATAGCATTTTCAAAAAAAAAAAAAAAAATATTTGGCAGACCCTTTATTAAAAAAAAAAGTATATTTTTTACTTTGTAAAAAAGTATACAATGTATTTTGATGTTTCGGAATTCACCCTATGTTTTATTTTTCGATCAAATTTATTGCTTACTATTAAGCAAAAAGGTTATATAGTAAATTTATTTTTTTTCTATTAATAAAGTTGCGATTGCTTTTTTAACTTACCGCCTGGAGATTTTATTGACGCCGCACTTGTCATTAATCCTGTAAAACCCGAACGTGATGTCCACGGCCATAATTGAACGGCAATAAGAAATGTTATAATATATAAAAAGCAACTGAAAATAAGCAATAAATATACATATAAACATACATAATTAATTGTTTTAATACAATATAATTAATTTCTATTTCTAATGAAGAATTAAAATTACATAAATATTGTAAAACGATTGACTTAAATTTCTGATACACAGACGGTTAAGAGTACAAACTTTAGCGTGACTTTGCACACTGTCATGAGTTCGGTGTTTTTTTTAATACCTCTATTAGTCTATGAATGGGAAACATTATCTAAAACTTTTGTTTAGTTCTTGAGTTTTTGTTGCTCAATGTTAAAGTTTGCATGTTACATGGTAAACCTCAAATATCTGGTGGGCCATTTAAAAGTTTAGATTTAAAAATACAATAAAACAAAAACGGTATGAAATTGTGCAAAATTTATTTTGCTGTTGTGAAATGCAATTGCTCCGGTTAGAAATGAAATATTATTTCATTCATATGGCTGCCGTGGCTGGCCTCACAGTGCCCCATTTAATCGGACCAATTTTCGAGAACTTTTTCAAGTGCATGGAGTCGTACTCGTATCTCGGCAATTGCATCAAATATGTTGGCCTTTAAATATTCAATTATCTCTGGTTTGTCGGCATAACACTTGTCTTTAACGGCGCCCCACAGAAAATAGTCCAACGGTATCAAATGCAGCTTTTTGGAGGACAACTGACATTACCATTTCGGTTAATTAAACGGCCATCAAACGTTTGACGCAAAAAATCGATGTAGCATCAATACCATAAGAGCGGGCACAAAAAAATCGATTATCGTGGTGCGATAGGTATCTCCTTTGAGCGTAATGGTTGTGAAATAAAAAATATTGGCCAATGTTAACTCCGCTTCACAAGCCGCACCAAATAGTCAATCGTAATGGGTGCATTGGCTTCTATAAGACCACGTTTGCGTTTTCTGAGCCCTAACGTCAATTTTACAGCAATAACAATTTATTGACAGCGACCAGTCAATGGAAAATTGCTACTAAAATATACATACATACTTAATATTGTCAGTTCACACGATTGCTTGACTTTTGTCAGACGATCTGGCATTCCCATTATACATATGTTTTTTCTGACAATGTGTCGTTGTCAGATGTTAAAAATTCGGGCATCTGACAATGCTTCTTCTGAGAATGTTGAAAGACCAAAATTGTAAGTTCACACGGTTGTGAAACATTTTCTGTACATTTTTCTGATAATATTGTCATCATCTAAACAGATTCCAACAGTGCGACTAAAGAACGAATTCTCTCTATAAGACGTTGTGCGATTCGCTGGACAATCAACTACAAAGGGATGCACTCTATGAGAAATACGGGTACTACGTAAACATATGTGCTTATTAGGAATTAATTCTTTTATTTCGTCAGAACACATTCCGTTAAAGTATCGATAGAAGAATGAAACACATGGCGATGCTTCAATAAATTTGGCTACCCTACCGTCACAATTAAGCACCTTCGCCCTCTTCTGTAAGCGATCGAGAAACTCCAAAATAGACTTTGGAGTACCGGCTCATACATAAGAGTTGTATTCCATTAAATATTAAGGAGATCAGATGTGGTGGAGTATTTCTTGCACTGTCATAAAAAGCCATGACACTTGAATGCTCATGCTCAAAATATAAAGAGCATCTGACTCCTCAATATCTATATTAACCATGGTCACAAATGACACCATACCACCACATCTGTGAGTCAGAAATCAACAGGTCTTGCGCGCATTAAAATTGACCCGGCCAAGTCGCATGTCAGCGTGTCGTTCATATTCCACTTTTTCGTTCCAATCTCCAAGAAGCGTGGCCTACGTCGAAAGAATATGAATGACAAATATTGCTGTCATCTGCGAAAGAGTAGAATGGATTTAAAGTGAGAAGAAAGTCATTAAGAGACATTAGAAATAGAGTGTGAGAAAGAACAGAGCTTTGCGGTGTCCCTAAATTTATCGTGAACACATCGGATAAGATCCCATTTATACGAACTCTCATATAGCGATCTCTAAGAAAGCTCGGTATAAATCGAGAGAATCGATTACCGACATCAAAAGCAATAAGTTTCGAAATGAGAGTCTCATGCCAGACTCTATCAAACGCATTGGAAATATTAATAGCCACAGCCTTACTCTCGCCAAAGCCATGAATGGATCTGTTCGACTTCTCCGAGAGCAATGCCAGCAGGTCACCAGTAAAACGGCCCTTGCGGAAACCGTACTGACGACCACTTAGCAGTGCTATTGTGCGGTAGCTTTCAGAGTTGGCGTTACATTAGCAACCATTCATTACCATTATCTTTTAAATTTCTTCCAGATATTTTATTGCTACAATTATGTACTTGAAAAGATATAAATTTTGGTATAAGTTTGTTAAGTTTACTTCAGCTGGAGCTTTACTAAAGCCGCAGAAAAATTATCAGGCTTCAAAAAAACATAAAATATCGGTAGAAAGAGGTTTAACCCTATCTGTTGATCTTTTTGTAAGAAAATGTAATACTTATAATGAGAAAGATCGTAAATTCTGTTCACTAATATTGTTTTTATCCTATTATTTATTTAAGATTTTTATTTCTGATGATATTCATATACAATTTTTAGACATAATAGTTGAAAGCACCTTAAACAAGTTGAAATGAAAAATGGTATTAATTTTAGGAATATCCAAATTTTAAATTTGATTAAGTTTTATCAATTAAAACGCGTGTGCCACATTTCAAAAGCTTGTAATATTTCTTTTTATTTTTGGCCAGTCGTTATATAAGTTCGAAACACTGTGCTTTGTTGCTAGTAGCCTCAGTGTACAATCGGTATAATGAGCCTTGGCCGATTACAGAAATAAATATTTTAAGAGATCTCATTAAATAGCAGTCATTTTTATGTACTGCATAAAAGGGAATAAATTTAAATCTATTTTAGCTTCAACTATTGTAATATTTCAAGGATGGTGCTGGAGTGGAATTCTTAAGACACTTGGAGATGAACGATACTTCAAGAATTTGGAGTAGTAGTTTGTGAGAGCAATGACTGCGCAGAGCCTATTCAGGCTGAAGGAACATGATTTATTAGGGACATACTAGCTTCCTCAATGACTTTGAGTTTGAGAGTCAGACATTGTTCTTGAGCGCCTCCTAGGACTATAATCGACATTGGGGATATTCTGATATAAAAATTCCACATTTAGATTGGAGCAGATAGTCTTCATAGAGGTTGGCCGATCTTTAATTAATGGCTTTAATCAGTGGCTCGAAACAGGACAAAATTCTGGTGAAAATGTCTATTAAAATTCAATAGGATCTTACTTTAAAGCCATTATGTATTGGACTCTAAATCAGAACAAATCATGCGTTGCAAAACAGACTAGAGTTCAGGGTATCAAGACAGGTCTAAGACTAAAAGATTTAAAGTATCTTCTGGGTATAAATCGGTAAAGTCTAAGAGAAATGGTTGGTGTAATAAGTACCTGTTTTTCCTTTAAATTAGCAAATGTGGCTACTTCATGCTGAATTTTTGTAGGTTGTTCGAGGATGTAGGATATAGAGACGGTGGAGCACATACTACGCCATTGTCAAGGACTTCAGTTCAGAGAGCTGAAGTGGTTTGAGTGTAAAGTAAAAGCAGTAAAGGTCTTAATAACCTGTTAGGGCTCACAATGGGGATTCACTGGCTTAGAAACAATCACTTCTGTTTAAACTCTCACACTGGTCTAGCTTTATTCTCTCTCTCTCTCTCTTTCTTTTTTTCTTTCTTATTTTTTACCTTTTAAAAACACTTATTAAAGGAGTTCGTAGATTTCACTTACCATAAAATAAATGTTATGTTCACTGCTCGTAACATTTTCATGAGCAATAACAATTTCTGTTCTGAACTACACTCTCTGTTTACAACATCGTAAACAACAACAATTACTCGACAGATCTTTCTACCTAAAGACCTTCCAACCCAATCGATGTTACAACTTAGGTTCCATCACAACCTTTTCAACCAGAGTTTGTCCACATCAAACTCGCTTTACACTGAGTTCAAACCAATATTTCGTTCGCTGAGTTTACACCAAATAAATTCTCACCCCGCTAAGTTTACACCATGATGTTCGCATCGATATGTTTTTTATATGGCTGAGTAAACAAACTCTCGAACCTATCGATATTGCAGGTAGATTCCACTTCTTTCCTTTACTTTCTTCTTAGTTTTTATAAAGCCATGCGAATGTAAACATATACTTCTTTCAGTTCTTGTTGTTGTTTGTTATTTGTTTTCTTTTCTGTCTGTTTTGTTATTGCCGTTTATTTTTATTTGCTATATTTCTGCGCATATTGTTGTTGTCGGTTTGGTTATTTGTTAACAACACGTATAGTTTTTTTTTATTTATAAAATTTAGCTTTTATTCCACTATTTTTGAGCGGTTATAAAATATGAATGCCATCAATTCCTTTACTTTTATATATATATATATATATATATATATATATATATATATATATATATATATATATATATATATATATATCGTTATATTAACGCGTATTTAAACTACATGAATTCAAATAATACGACGGCTGTAGGACCAATTTAAAAAAATCTAATTGTTTCTTTTCAAAAAAATCTAAATTTCGTTTTTCGAGGCTTGGATCCTTTTCCCGCAAGGGGTCGCAATAGAGCTGCAAAACAATTGATAATACTATCGATAGTATAGATAGTTTTGTTTTTGGCTGACCATCGATAGTTTTTTTTCACTATCGATACTATCATCAAATTCTAAGTGTAAATACGGAGACCACTACATGTAGTTAAAGTCACATGTGCAAAAATTTATTCGATGCGGTTGTTAGCCGTCTGTAATCTTTTATAGTTACATATAGGGGCACAGTTTAACGGCTTCTTAAATCTTTATTTATTAAACTCAAATACAGTATGAGTTGTAACTAAAATATGTTCGTACATACGATTTTGCATTTGACGCAAAAAAATTAATGTTTATTTCAGACAATAGCACATTGTTCTCATGTTGTTTTAACTATGACGGCGCAAGTGTTGCTTCCGTTTGCTGAGAAGTGATACATTTCGAGGACTCTTATCCATAAGTTTTTTCTTATTGTGCGACTTGAAACAGGAGAATAAGTTTATTTTTTAGGCTTTTTAATGACTTGAAGGGATTAATCTTTAAAGTACGAATTAAAGGTTTATCAAATTGACAGTTGTTCCATACTTTCTTCTTATAGCCTCTGCAGTTTTCTTTCACTGTATCGCATTAATTACTTTAGTTTATGAGCACTTTATTGTCTGAACAACTTTCGCTATATATAAGGATTACTCTTCCATCAAATTTTATGACATACTTGAAAAAATTAAAGTGTCCCTATTATTTGTTTTAACACTGTATATTTATTATTATTCTTTCCCTTTCACTTAAATTCTAATATTGTTGCCACAAGTAGCACCTTAAAGAAAACGATAGTACCGATATTTTTTTTTTTTTTTGCAAACTGTCGAAACTATCGAATGGAGTTTTGCAGCTCTAGATCGCAAGCGTATTTTTATATGAGTTATTTAGTACAAAGTGTGTAGTTTTCAGCTATAGTACTTTCGTTCTACCCATCGCTGCCCACCAGAACATTTAATTTGAGTTTTCAGACCTACTATATTAGAATTTTTGTTTTGTAGTGTTTGATGTAAGTAATTAACACGGTGAGTCAAATAAACACCTGGAATGTGATGATTTTTCAGATAGACATTATCGAGTACAAGAATCTGTGTTTGGGACTTTGAAATACTCCAAAATCTTGAGATACGGATAAAAAACTGGGCTAACGTACATTTATGAATTTATAAGCTAATAACTTATTTGAATATTATCCAATTTTAAGTTTCTCAGCGGATATGGAATAAACTGAAATAGACCTTCTAATTGATATGTATATTCGTTTAACTAGCCTTGAGGAATATCTGTGTATTTCTCAAGCAATTGGTAGAGGATAATTTAAAAATAATTCAAAAACTTTAAAAAACCTTTTAGACTACATATGGATTAGCCAAAGCCCGGTGGTGGTAATTACAGTGACGAATGTATTTTCAGAGTAATTTTTAGGCAGCACATAATTTCAGCAAAAATATCTAGGTATATGTCGACCTAATAAAATATATATATTGTTACGATTTAACCTTTTTAAAACGTTTGAGTTCCTTTAAATTGCGAAGCGCAAGAATCTATTAATACAATATTTAAAAATGTTAGAGAGTATAACGCAAGAAAATGGAGTAGGATTAACAATTTAGAAGATATCTTTAAGTTTCTTTTAATAAATTTAGAACCGGTAGTCACGGCAACTCGCAAGTATTCGAAGGCAGATATCTGTTTCTTTCATCATCTAATGAGGTGGATTTCAACGTAAGCAGTGACGAAAATACTGACGAAACACTAAGTGATGTCGAATAAATGCATAATAATGTGTCCTTAAGGCAAACGCCCGTAGCAACAGAATATATATACATACATATATATACATATACATATCCTTGATGAAGAATTCCAGAAATTCACGAGTTTTTACCCTATGCCCCAAAAGTCTTTGTAGACCGAGATATAGTCCCTTGAAAAAGGCCATATTTGGTAATAGGCACATTAGATATTCAAAACATCGGGTAATAGATGAAATTCTGAGGGAATCGAACCTATTGGGGTGGAAAGGTGTTCCCATCAAGGAATTCACGAGTTTTACCCATTGCTGCAGATGCTTGTAGAAGTTTGAATTTCTCTACCTTGTCGGTGTGCTTATGGCTTAAAAGACATATTTATGTCGTCGGAATATTCCAGGTCGCACAGTTGTCCTTGTAATCCTCATGCTATTGCAGTGGTGGCATTTCTCATCACAACATCCAGCACAGTATTAAACAGCAGTAGTGACGTTACACATCTTTGTCGCTTTCCAACTGTTATGTTCATCTAGTCACCCAGTTGGTTTTCCTGTAGAACTCTGCAAGTGACTCCGCAGTATAATTTCTGAATAAGGAATATAATTTTCGGTGGTGTTCCTTTGCATTACAGCGCTTTCTATATGGTCCCGTGGTCGAGAGTATCGAAGGCCTTCTCGAAGTCTATGAAAATCATGTAAAGTGGAGATCTTACTGACTGTTCCAGAACTACTCTGAGGTTATGCATGATTTATAAGAAAGGAATCCAGCTTATATGTGCGCTATTATTTTATTGTTCCAGTTCACACAATCCGACAAATCAGTTCCTTTGGCAACTGCGCAGTTTCCTAGAAACTGTTTATTAGTAGCATATGTAGCTGAGCACTTACTTGCAGATCGGCCTTCAACATTTCTGGTGAGATGTTGTCTGCTCTTGGAGCTTTGTTGTACTTCAGCGCTTTTATTGCTTTCACTATTTTCGCTAATAAAGGAGAGTATGGACATACCGTACTCACGATGTGTTTCCTACAAATCCGTATGCTGCCATGTGTTTGCCACTCTTCCGAGCATTCCTGATTAGCGTTCGCCCCATATGGAAAATTGATCTTGTTCTAAATTGCACTGCATTTAACAGCTTTATCCACGTCGCTGTGTTTCCCTGCTAGATCTAATTTTGGTAAAGTTTAGTTTAATTTCTTGGCGAAGTTTAGTTTGTTTTTCGCTGATTTACGTTCAGAGATTAAACTTCTGGTAGTAACAGACATCCATACCGCCTGTATTGCTTATGTCCTAGATGGTTAGTAGCTATATCCGTAACAGTTGAATGCATGCGCGGCTAACGTTATTTTTTGTTTGGGGTTGAAATTGCTGCCTTCAGAGATTCAACATATTTGGCTGAGATTGTTGGGTTTCTGAGTCTAGTCTAATGTAATTTTACATAGGAAGTCGCGAAAACAACAGCAACAAACCAACTAAGGCCAATGAGAATTTTTTTTTTTAAATTTAATTTTCACATATAATTTAAAAAGAAATTTAAACAAGTTAAGCATATTGTATTACTTGAAGCGTATTATGAACAGTTTTGTGTTTAACACGTAATAACTTTTTCAAAATAAATGGAGAGTAAACATCCAAATCCAAAAAAAGTAGTTTTTCTTATAAAAAACAGCGAATGAGGCATGCGTTAAATTGAATTGATCTAATAAATAATATCAGCTTTCAACAATAACAAGAAATTATCGATTCTTTTAATCGTTTTCAAAATATATACATACATATGTATAGGTGTATGTATGTATGTGAGTACAGATGTATATTTTATAAGAATTCATACATGGATTCATACGTACAAATTCTAACTCGGATGATGTTTCCTTGAAATATTTCCATTAATATGTATATATACGTACATATATGTCTGTATACAATTTTCAAGGCAAAAAAATTAAAAAGCTATCGCTACAGAATAATAGGGAACAGCGCGATCCAAAAAATAAAAAGGACGTTTATTTTGTTTTTTTTTCTTCTTTTTCGTGGTTGATAGTTGGATGTCCGCTTTGTTAGTTTTGCTAGTTATAAAATTCCATAACAAGAAACTACCATATATGTAAAATGAAATTTTAACGCGAATTGACATTAAGTCGCACAAAATATCAAGAAATTCATGAAAAAAAGCTTTTGTTTTTCGTTTCAACACACAATTGCTAATAGCTCCAGAGGTAGTGTTATTCACTGCTATTAACACTAGTATGATATTATTTATCAGCTTAATTTCAATGAAATTTCGCCTATTTAAAGATTTGTAATAATAAACAGTTATATTAAATAACATTATAATAAATGTAATTTATACGTATGTATGTAATATGGTGTTCACACTATCTTAAGTAACTTTTTGATTAAACAAGTTAATTTTGAAATGTTTTCCCATACAGTGAATTGAAAACACACATCTTTTTACTCTTTCCAATTATAAATTTTGAAGAATCAAATGAAGAAATATGCATTTATGTATGTACTTATGTATATATGAAAGCTGTCGAGCTGTTTTCGACTAAATCAAGGCACATTTAAAAAGGTGGTGTTGCCGGTTCGGCTGACTATTCTTTTTTTATGTAATGCAGTGATTCTCCATTGTCAATAGTTTTATTATTTTACACCTAAACCTGATTTTGCATGATTTTTTACTCGGTATTGTTGGGGACGTAAGTAAAATGTACAAATAGGCTCAGGTGTATTTTCTTATAAATGCCAAACGTTTTTTTTTATTTTAAACCTAATCCTGTATTTACGCCATTTTTTGCACGATATCGTTTCGAATTTATCTAGAGTGTAAGAATAGTATTAGGTGTATTTTATTTAAAATATAATTTTTTTTATTTTTTTTTTTGGCATTCAAAAATCACATAAAAAATATATGTAGTTTGTGTTAAAAAGTTAGTTGTTGTAAAAGCAACATTGTTCAATGTGCTTTGGACTAAATTTAAGGAAATGTGCTTCCAGACGAAGCCTCTGATCTGATTGTCAAGGTTTGCAATGTGTGCTCGAGCGCCTTAATTCAACAAACCTACCACTTCCTCCTACCCTATACTATATTTATACAAATAAAATTTTAGAACAAAGGTGGAGGCAGTAAATAAAAAATTGAAAAATTTATGGAAAAAACCACACATAGTTGAGGAGGAAAACCTAAATTGAAAAATGGTCGGAACATATACACAGATGAGCTAGAGGTCAGCGTAGTTACAACCATATGCATACATACATATAAGTACATATGAAGAAATAAATGGTCAGCTTGAAAAAAGTGAATTCGAAGCAAATATCAACTAAATTTATGCAAATCTGCAACTTTCTCCAATAACACTGGTCTGCAAAAACCAAAAATTTTCTCGTTTTTAAATAAAACTAAATAAAATATAATGATTTTGATGTGCCGAATTCAAATCCGTTTTCAGTTTTTTTCTATCGTGCTCAATTGTTTTATGGGCGTGGCAAATTTTTCGCCCAAAATATGGTAGTTATGTCAATATATTTAATCATAGCTTGAAAATTACTTGACTGATTTTGATGCAAGTACAACCAAACGTTAAAGAACAAAATTTCATATAAATCACCTGGACATCATTTTTTTGTATTTTCAACAATTCAATTCATTTCAATTATTCACAATTTAGCTGCGAAAAAATATTTTTGCGCCAAATTAGAACAACTTTTGTTTTCAAAGTCATAAAACAATTTTCAAAATAAAAATTTTAGATGTTAAGCACTTAAATTAAAGCTTAATATGTTGAGAATAAAATAAGCTTGAAATCATCAAGATCGGTTGACTATTGCAGATTTTATTCAAAATTAAATGCAGGTACCTAACTTTAACCAAAATTAGCGAACAAAAGTTTTTCTTGCAAAATTATTTTATTTTGTTGCAAAACTAGCCGATGATTTTTTTCTTGCATCAACATCGGTTAAGTCGTTTTCAAGTAATGATGAAATATATTGACATAACTACCACATTTTGGACGAAAATCTTGCCGCACTCATAAAAAAAAAAATTAGCCCGATGGAAAAAAACTAAAAACGGATTTGAATTAAATATCGTCAATGTTTTCAACCGCAGTGCTAAAAATATTTAAATTTTGTAATGAATAGAAATTTTTACAATTTATATATATATATTTTAAACACGATTATTATAGTGTGAACAACTTTGTTTAGTTTTGTCAAAAAGTTGCTTAAATGTTTAACTTCATTAATGTGAACATAATACATAATATAATATAAGTATCTAAAAACATGTAAAAACTGTATAAATTGTTAAAAAATTTTATATTAAATAACTGCTTCCACACACTTGGGAAAGAGAAGATTGTGTTACTGGTAAAATTGATAGACTTAAAATAGAGTAACTTTGCATAATATAGAATATACGATGCAATATGGAACTAAGTAATTAGCTTACTAAGTAGATGAAGGTAAGAGGTGTTTGAAATGATGGTAAAAATGTTATATGAACTTGTTTGTCACAAATTTCAATCTATGAACAACAAATTTATTAGTCAAATATATGGAATAGTTTAGACAAATGTGACACTTTGTAATGTAAGGCTTTGAAATATAAGTATAAAAACTTATTTGTGTCATATTTCAGCATTATCGCAACAAATTTTGTTTTTACCAAACCATATGATCGATCATATCATCGATCTTAAACAACGAATCGAAATAAAACAGGTATGATGATAAATGTAATAAATTTACCAAATTTTAACGAAAAAGCAACAAACTTAAATTCGGAGGAACCAATTTTATTCTGCACTCAAAACTTAAACTTACCATTACTTTTCAAGGTTATTATTACAAACTACATTAAGGATATTGCTCGTAAGGCACATACATACTCATATATAAAATAATAGATCGACATCGCTTTTTATACACAACAAGCAGTCGATCGGCATAAAGTTAATGTTAGGCAATTATTCTCATGCGTTGCAAATATCAGTATCAATATAAAGTTAATATATAGTGCAGGGTATAAAACATTTTTTATAATTTTAAAATCGGCGGTGATAAGTCAACACTATTCGTATTAATTTAGTAGTAAATAAATATAGCAAATAAATTATTAAAATTGATAGTAAGATTTTGTTTTTAAAGTATAATTTATTTTCTTGGAATTACTGACAATTCTTTAAATTCATGTGGAAGTTTTTTTTTTTAAATTATCAGTAAAAGTTAATCGAATGTAAATATTTAAAAACTTTGTTTTTCGGCTTGATTCATTTTCCAAACTTACATCTGCTAGATCCATGTTTGAATAATACAAAATCAATTTGGAAATGAAAACTATTTATACAATAAAATAATTAAATATTAATTGTTACTTCAAAAACATAGTTTTTTCTGTTTTGCTGCAAAAACAAACTATTTTGCTAGCTTTTAATTTCAATGCGGACTTAACGATCTATTTTCTAGATATCAGAAGCTGTATAAACAACTGAAACATCTAATCTCACAAAGTCCGATGGCAAATTATTTTGCACGGAAAAAAAGGATAAGTTTCTGAAAACTCATTGACCATTTCGCATTATTCATAATGAAAATATTTCTGGTAATGAAAATAATGATCTACCAAACGATGCCAATGTATTAATCGTTTGCTCTGCTAATATGAAAATGATAAGGAACCAATTCAAATATGGTTTAGATATGATTTATAAAATATTATTATAAATGTATTTTTATCTTTATTCTTTTCACTGAATTAATACCAGAAACTTTATTGTTTATATTTTATTGTTTCCGTAAATAAAAAAATATTTTTATTGACTTTTTTATGCGATTTTGTTATTGCTTTGATTCAAATTAATACGTTTTTTCAAATTCTGAAACCGCTCCGAAGTTTTTATATGGAGACAAAGAAATGTGTTAATCTATTAATTATATAGATAATATATCATTCGATATGTACTTATTTTAAAAGCATTTATAGTACAAAACAATATTCTCAATTTTTTTTTTCGGTAATCCGGATCAGGGTCTGCAATCAATTATCCGGATTACCAAAATTTTACTGTATGTGTAAATGCTGTTTATTTTTGTTAATTATATTTATACTGAAAAACATTATATTAATATTGTCAATACATTCAATATTTAATATTTTTATTGCCTAATTAAATGAAGATAATTTTTTCTTCTTCATAACGTTTAATTTCCAATTTGTAAATACTGAAATGGTCGAAATACTTTTATAGCAATAACCATGTAATGCTATAAACACATAGACGACGGCAGACTACACAGACTACAAGTGCTGCAAACGGCATTATAATAAGCAGCTGATCCAAAAAAATTGATGTTTTAATAAATAAAATTTAAAATTACATTTGCCGCAATTTCTTTCTTTATATTTCTACTAGATAAACCCAGCGTGCTTCGCTACCCCTATCTTTGTTATTTCTTTAACTATTATCTTATAATTCTTAACTTCTTTTCCAATATCCAATAATAGTACTAGTCCTTTATAAAATAGCGTGTAAAAAGGACTCTAAGCTTGGACATTTTGTAATTTATTGAATAAAAATGTGATTGCTTAAGAAATAAACACAGATTGCTTAAGTAAATTATACACTATTTAATAGCTCTGTTCTCCTTCATTCTAAATCCGCCAAGAATCTTAAAATCGATTAGTATTTGGTTATTAACATATAAGTGCATGAAGGTACGAAAAACTGTTTTTTATCCGTAACTCAGGATTTTGGAGGTGTTGTGGAAATTTTTAAATCAGTTTCTTGTTGTACTCGATAGCACCTATTAGAAAAATGGTATCACTTTTTTGCCTTGTATACTTATTTTTGACGCGTAAAAAATGGTAAATATAGTCTTAAAAATATAAAACTTTTAAATTCATCGCATTTATGTATTTTATTCATTTTTTTTTTAATTTTGTAGCCAAACAAAATAGAAATAAACCAAAGTTGGCTACAGCAGCAAAAGTAGTCGTGTAGCCGTGTTGCTGTCAAAATAATCGTATTCATATAAACGTATAATATTATTTTTGCAGCTTGTAGTCGTCTATGTGTTTTTATATTCCAGATTTTTCTGCGGTGTACCTATTTATTTTAAAATATCGTAGCTGATCATGTGCTATTCTGTTTCAAGGAAAAAAAAATTGACGGCATGGACTAACCACATTATTCCAGCTCCTGGTGATTCAAATAAAAGCAGTAGTACAACTGATTGCAGAGATGATGTTTTTGGTTAGCATTTATTGTTAAAAATGTTAAATTATGATTTCTTGGAACTGGCACAAATAAAATTAAGCAAAAGAAAACAAAGCACAGAAGTACAACAGAAACATCAACAAAACCGGCATACAGAAAACTCGTTCATTTAAATTGCAAAAGTACGACACTCAAAACAAAAAAAAAAAACAAAAAAAAATGATGAATGTTTGAGTCAAAAAGAAAAAAAAAAAAAACAAGTAATTCACTCACGGTAGAGAATAAATGAAAACTATTGTGAAAATGCTGGAGTTGTCGTACAGAATTTTGTAAAAAAATTTATTTTTTAACATTACAATTTATCTTATGGAAGTAGGCAATTTGAACGCAATCAACACCTAGAAATATGTATTTACTGAAATTTTTAGAAGAAAATATACATACATCTGTATGTACATTGAAATTACATACATATGTATGTATATCATCGTCATTTATTTTGCTATCTTTTAAATAAGATTCCCTTACTTTCTCGAAACACTTTTGGTGATGCCTTTCGCCCGTTCAGAGATGAAGCTTTTACCTTCATTAAAAGGCAACACTTTTTCTGTTAAAGGACATCTGTCAATTGACTCCTGTCCTGCGTCATTAAGTTTATGTTTGACTGCCATTGATAGCGGAGTATCCCGTGATATCAGGAGAAAAGGGAAAAAGGTGAATTTTGAGTGTTCATCAAACATTATTTGTTGCGGCTAAGCCTAAGCTGGAAAAATACTATGGCAACTCTACGCTATTAATTTTTATGGTAAAAGGTGGTTTACTGAATTTCGTTGTGACCGCATAAGCAAGGAAGACGCCTTACGTTCTGAGCCCGGATGCCCTGTTGAGACCTAATTGAGGTTCAATGTCGTTAATGTGTCGAATTATCTCATCCTTTAGCTCTTAAATTGTTCTTGGCTTATTGACGTACACTTTTTCTTTTAAATATCTCCAAATAAAGAAATCCACATGATCGTGACGACCAATTAATACCGCCACGACTTGTGATAACACAGCCATTGAATTGTTAGCGCAAAAGAGCCATTGTTTCATTGGCCGTTATCATCTCGCCATAGCGATCACCATTCACGGTAATTGCTTGGTCGACCTCATTTTCGAAGAAGTACGGCCCGATGATGGGCAAAAAACTTAACGTTAAGGTGTGACTCACAATTAACATCGTGCATTATGGTTGAACCAGCCTATATCACCCAATGCTGATATCCTTCAAATTTTAAAACGTATTAATAACTATAATGAAAAAAAAAATATTTTTGAGATAAAATATTTAAAATATTACGTTGAATATTTAAATAAATTTAATCGATCTTCAAAAGGCAAATCAACTGGTTGATGGAACTAAGGAAATGTAGACAGAAATTTCTGATTCGAAATTGAGGAATTCGAAGTATTTCAAAGGAACATACATATAAAAAAATCAACAAAGTTATGGATGTTCGATAATGTGTACGAGTATGAAGAGCATAAAATATATAATGGATAATTTGTAACCGTTTTAGAATTAGCTAAAAACCTGTTTGCTTTGCTACCACCATCTTAATTATTATCTTAAATGCGCTCTTAGTTACATTTGTTATCCTTTTTCCCCATTTTGTCCACTCCCGGTCAATATTTAATTATTCGTTTCTTCCAGAATGACAAATAAATATACGCTTTGCATGGCCGTGGCACCGCCAAGTTGGAATTTTTGAAATGTGTATTACCTATAGTTCCTTCCAAGCACAAGCAAACAAACTAACAAACATACAAACACGCGTTCATTTTTATATATAAGAAGATGGACATTATTTACAAAACACATTTCTCTCACAGCACGAATTTTGAGAGTAAAATTCAATGATTTATTTGCCAGAGTTGATAGTTTGTTAGTTTATTCGTGGTGAAATGGTAAACCTTACTAAGCATTTTTGGCATTGCCACAAGTCACAAATCTTTTTATACTAAAAAACCAAACAGCAAAAAATCAGCCGCTATTAAAATTACAACAAACAAAGGCTTTGGCTTAAGAATAAAGTCCAGTTGTTTTGGGTACCTGGACACTGTGGGATAGATGGTAATGAAACAGAGGATGCATTGTCTAGGAAAGGTTCCGAGAGATCGTATATTGACCCGGAATTTATTGTGCGGAACTACTTACAACCATCCTCAATCTAATAAACAATTGGGAAATTTTTAGATGCTTGGAAAACTGGAATGTTCGAAGGCCGGCGATCAGTTGCCGTGAGGTTCTCAGGTATGGCAGACTGGAATTAAAATTCCCAACGGTTTTTTAGGGGCCATTGTGGACTAAGTGCGCAAGTGAAAAAAATGGCGGTAACGGATGTGGATGTTTGTAGACTGTGTTCAAATGCATCGGAGACAGCGGAACACATACTGTGAAATTGCGGAGTTATTGATAGGTTTAAATGATGATGTTTAGTGGGATATAGGGTTTCATTGGGAGACCTATCCACCACTCAGGTTTCAGATCTGCTGTTGTTCATTAGGAAGGCAACGGATCTGCTAAATAAGCTGTAGACCGGAAGGATCGCAGTGTCCTGCAAGAATGCATGGTCAGAATGATAATGATATAGCAATAATATATTCTAGTACCGAACTTTTAGCAGCAATTTTTTCGATTTAACAAGATGTGATAAGGCTTTAAAAATAAGAAAAACAAAGTAATAATATATTTCCTAATTATATATTTAATTATAATTCTTGCAAAAGATAAGTCTTTTTATTTGACAAAGCTATTTACAACAAAAAATATGATAAATAAAACAAAAAGTTAATTAATGTATATATTTTATATATCGCACACTAAATCATGAACAGTCACAACTCAAAATTTTTAAAAATCGCTTTTTTTCATTATTCAATTCACAGATCAAATCTCTAACGACCATGAAAATTTTGTTTACGTAACAGTCTTTCTTAACTAATAAACACTGGCAACACTGTGTTCGATTAGTGGTGAAATTCCATAACGTCGTTAACGTGCAATTTAATTTTACAACAATATTTTAAAAACAGTTTTTTGCTTCGCTTGAACATTTGATAATTTTGAGTTGTAACTGTTCATGACTTAGTGTGCGATATGTACATACATGTTTAATTTCTTCAATTATCTTGCATCATTATTGGACTCTTTATTTTTAACTTTTGTTTAAAATGAGAATAATATAAAACTAAAACCATTTCCGATACCATATTATTTCATTTCACACTAAATACACATAATATGCTGGAAATGAGAGCGATATGAATGCTAAAAACGTATCATTTTATCACCTTACGGCCATATGCAAAAAAATCTAAAAGCAGTGCACGTTAGTTACCACACACAAATATTTGTTAAACAACGTATGCAAAAACCCTACATTAGCTAATGATTGCTTTAGTAAATTTTAAGTTTCGGGCTGGCAGTACCATGATTTTTTTGTATGTCAGCGATACAAAAAAACGAATGCCACACACACGAATAGTCGGACCAAAATAGATGTATTTTTATTAATTTCATATAAAATCATATTATTTAATAAATCTGTTCCAGTTTTCATTACCTTTTTATATATTTTTTTAAATTCTCTACATACTAATTGTTGAAAATTCTTGAAACTCTAAAGAATTAAGACAATTAATTTTATTAGTTAAATAATAAATTCCCGAATAGCGAGCTTTGCGTATTTGTTTTGATTTTATATGCATTACTAAAAGACAAATGTTTTTATTCTGCTTAAACGAAAAAAATTATTAGAAAAAAAATTAGTTTTAAAAGAAATAGATTCGAAAATAATGCCGAGGATGATAAAATAGGTGTAAAAGTCTATATACATACAGTGTGGTGCAAAACCAAATGCATGTTTTGAAGTTGAACAGAAAAGTTATATATAAAAATGTAAATGCTCAATCAAATAAAACAAAACTTCACACATTTATTCATTGTGCTTTAAAAAAAAAAAAAACATTGACAAAAGGTGATATTCAACACCGTAATGGGTGAAAGGCTTAGTTTCGCACTTTTCGCTTAAATAGAAAGGAGCCTATACTACTATTAGAAACTCTTTTTTGTGGTGTTTTTAAAGAATGTGGACGTACTCTCGACAATATTACCCAAAAACGTAAGAGAAATCTGATCCCATTCATTCCAATTATATTTTTCCAGCCGTTATTTTACTATTGTCCAAAAATTCTCCATTTGATTGGAATTAGGGCTTACGGTTATCACTAATTTACCTAAAATTTCTGTAGCAACAGCCATTCTTTAACAATATTATCGGTCTGGCTTGATTCACTGTGTCACTAAAAGGTGACTTTTCTCTTTGTGTAAGGTTTTATGCCTCCAAAAAATTTTTCTTGGCACGAAAACATGCTATTTTTATTTTTGTATTAAATATTTATAACATAAATGTCACTTTAAAGTACTCTTAAAGTTAGCAGCTTCCTACTGTTTCAAGTTAACGTAGGTTTAGCAAAGGGATTTTAAGCTAATAATCGTTACACATTAAGGAAGAGTACTTTGTAAATTGATTTTACAATTCAACTCGATAAATTATCAATAATTAAGGATACAAAATACTTATGTAATGTCAACTTTATTTGTCGAAATATAGAAAATTAAAAATTATTTGATATACATACATACAAATATTAAATTGTTTTTGCATTCTTGTAAAAAAGACTAGAATTTTATAAAATATAATATAATGTATACGCATGTAAAAACATAAATTAACCGCAATATTTGTACAAGATAAACATCTATTAATATTTCTTTGAACTTTTTTACTATTATTAACAATACTAAAATGAAAACCGGAAATATTTGCTATATCTTTTATATCTTGAAATTTTTAATCATTCATTATAGTAATTGTGTATGGAAATATGGTAAAATTTCGTCATAATGAATTCAAAAACAGTAGACTTTAAAGTGGAAATAGGGAAGATTATTTGATGCGTTTGAAAATCCTAGGTAAGAACTTTTTATTATTTTATTGATTAAAAGTCATATTAGTTTACGAACTAAGTAAGTTTAAATATATCCTTTTAAGGATACTTTCAAGCAGGGTCGCCAGACGTACTGTTTTTTTATCAATATATGTACCGATTTTTATTTAATGTTCTGATTTTTGCATAACATCTAAAACAGTACGCAAATGTTATTGATTTTTTCATGGTTGTAGTTATTGTACCGATTTTTGTCTTAAAAATTTTTTCATCACGCATACTTTAAATCAAATTTTATTTTCTTTGAAACACCTGTGAAAGTATTCTGTGAAAATATTATTAAATTAGAAAATTTAGCAGGTTTTTTGTGTAGAATTGGCTAACGTCAAAGGCAAAAAAAGTGTTTTGTGAAGCTAACAAAGCGAATGAACCAGCGCATTGACTTAGCTTACCTTAACGAAAACGTACAGAAAATGTTAGAATAAGGAACCTAGGAAGACTATTTAGGTCTTGAGCTTATTATGCAACATGAAAAAATTAGAAGACAATGGAACACATTGTAGTAACTGTTGACTTGGAGAACGTGTGGAGACGGAGAATAATAAATATGAAATGAAAATCAGAGTGTTTTCAATTAAGATTCTGATAGTTAGTTTAATGTTTTGCAGTACGAGTAAAGAAACGAGATAAATTAATTGCTGATATAAAATCTTGAAAACTAATTGATAGTAAAGCCAAATTTTGGTTATAGAGAGTGTTTTTTTTTAATGCCGGTTTCACTTTTTGACATTTATTACACTGGTCTACAAAAAACAAAAAATTTTCTCGCCCTTAAATAAAACTATATGGAATATAATGATTTTGATGCGCTAAATTCAAATCCATTTTCATTTTTTTTCATCGGGCTAAAATTTTTTATTTATGGGCGTAGTAGGGAGAGCGGATGGTTATTATTCGACCGGTTTTAACCGGTTTTTTTGGATTTGTCGAATACGGTTTTTTCAAAATCTTCTTTTTTCGAATAACGAACAAACCGGTTGATTTAGCACGAATACCCGGTTAATTTTAAAAAGTATAGT
This sequence comes from Wohlfahrtia magnifica, assembly GCA_023159175.1. Lineage (NCBI taxonomy): Eukaryota > Metazoa > Arthropoda > Insecta > Diptera > Sarcophagidae > Wohlfahrtia > Wohlfahrtia magnifica. Next base: position 2,182,599 of record JAKWBJ010000486.1, on the reverse strand, counting down.
TTTAATTCGTTTGTATATTTTTTATTGCAAATGTGGTCATCGTTTAACTATTTGTATATGGTAAATTTAGTTATTATTTTTGTATATATGACAACTTTGAACGTCTCACAAAGAACGTGAGAACCAAGGTAGATCGAAAAGATATGCACACTTGAGCAACAATAACTTTTTCTCATCTTCTGTAAATAAATATTGATTTTTATATATGGCGAATGATCAACTAGACTCATTGAAAGCGACCCACAAACGCCGGCTCTGAACGGCAGATATATTAGTTAGTGAAGTTTTTCACAGTGTAAATACTCATAGACAGTCACTAACGTTGTGCGGAGATATCTCTGTTTAAAATTTTCAGATGATGTGGCCTGGGATTGAACCGGCGACTTCTTGGTTGGAAGGTGAATGTCTTACAAAACATACCACAGTGACACATACACCATTAAATACGTAGTGCATGAATTTACATACAGTGCTGTTCGAAACCTAAGCAACTTTTCTTGTCAAGGTAAAGGACTCGTACATTATTAATAGATTTATTCAAAGTAAAACATTTACTTTTTGTTATCTTAGGCACCTAAATTATAACTATATTAATAAACATTTTATTCCATTTTCTGCCAAGTTATACAACAACAAAATCGAAATAAGCTCCTTGAGTGGCCGTTCGAAATTTAAGCAGCTTTCAGTACTTTGTGTAATAAACTTTGTTTTTCATGGCCTCCGCACACCATTTTGGCACAGTTTTTATGAGTTAGAATTATTGTTATTATTGAAAGCCACTTTAATTTTAAACTCTTCGTTAGCATCTGCTTATTTTTATAACGACGTGGTCCAGCTCTGTACTTCAAGAATTAAGAACAATTTTATTTAAATAAAAGAACCGATTAACCGGTTATTTGAATAATTATTAACCGAAAACCGATTTTTTTAAATTGCTACTTTTTGAATTATTCGAAAACCGGTTTTTGAAAAAAGTCGAATAATCGATAAGATACGGTAGTTATGTCAATATATCTCATCATAACTTCAAAACGACTTGACCGATTTTAATGCAATTACCACCAAATGTTTAGGAAATATATAAATCAACTGAATATTTTTTTTTTTTTTGTATTTTCAACAGTTTTGGAGTTATTCGAAACTTAGTCACGAAAAAAAAATTTGCGCAGAGTTAGAGTAATTTTTTTTTTTCAAAAAGTCATAAAAAATTTTTCAAAATGAAATTTTACATGTTAAATATTCAGAGTAAAGTTAAAACGTTGAGAATAAGCTAAGCTATAAATCATGAAAATCGGTGGGAAGAAAATTTCTTAAAATACAAAATATTTAGCTTTGTTCCATTCAGTACATCTCCGCCAACGCAAAGTACGAAAGTTGGGCAACTTTTAACCTACGTTGAGTACTTTGACAGCTGTGGGAGTTGTTTTTTTTTGGGTTTTGTGCTTTGATTTTGATGTTTGTATTGTAAATTAAATAACATAAAAAAAAAATAATTAAAAAAAAATGGAAAACATATATTTTAAAAACATGCGATAAAAGAACAGGTGATTGATTCCGTCAACAAAGTACTCGTTGTGTCAACGTTCTCGGTTCTTATGTTAATGTCAGTTAAAAAAGGCAACGGATTCTATGTGTCTCAGCCTTTACTGTTCCTTCGTTTTTAAATCTATGTATCATATGTAGAGCTTAAAAGAAAAATGAGCTGCAACTAAAAAACGGTAAAAATTTTTTTTGCTCAAATGACGGTCTATGAATGAGTTAGAGTCAACTTTTAGAAAGATTCGACTCTTGTTCTCTTAAAGAATACATAATTTTTGATTATGAATATGTGCCAACGTATTCCTACATTTACAATAAATGTTACAAAAAATACAACTTATATTTACTATTGGGGACTATAATAAAGGGTCCGCCATCTAACGTTTTTTTTTCAACTAGTGATTATTTCGTGAATGATAACACTTAGCTCATGTCTGATTTGACAGATAATTAGTTTTATCGTTCTGCTGAACGAATATGGTTGTGTATACACTTGAACAACGCTGGGAAATATTGCGACATTACTTTGAAAATCATGGTAATGTTGCAGAATGAAAAAAAAATCTTTTCAGATGAAGCTCATTTTGTAAACAAGCAAAATTGTCGCATTTGGGGCACAGAAAACCCGCATGCATGCATTGAAAAGCCGATACACCCAACACGAGTCACTGTTTGGTTCGGATTTTGGTCCAGAGGCATAATTGGGCCATTTTTCTTTGAAAATGAGCAAGGAGTGGCCGTTACACTCAGTGGCGATCGTTATCGGGCCATGTTGAACGAATTTTTGTTCACAAAAATTGAAGAGGAGGATATTAGCAACATTTGGTTTCAAGAGGACGGCGCTACGTGCCACACAGCCGAAGCTACACTCGATGTTTTGCGCCCTGTTTTTGAAGATCGCATTATCAGCCGCAGAGCTGATGTCGTTTGGCCACCACGGAGCTGTGATTTGACACCGTTGGACTATTATTTGTGTGGTGCTTTCAAAGATAAGTGTTTTCCAACAAGGCAGAGACAATTGACGCGTTAAAGGACAATATTCGTGAAGCCATTGGTGAAATACAGCTGCACACAATCGATAATGTGCTTAAAAATTGTACCGATCGTCTGGGCTACTGCATGGCCAGCCGATGCAGCCATTTGAATGAAATTATTTTCCATTATTAACCGGAAGAATTGTACTTTCAAATAAAAAAAGAAATTTGAAATTTTTATGCTGGTGCCATTTTGAATTTATAAGTTAAACAAGTAGTGTGCTATTACAAATTGCGGATAAGACTAATCGCCATACGTTATCCAGGCATGAGGCAAAAATATTTTTATTTTTACAAGTTTATTTTATTTGTTTATAAAATACAAAGGCAGAAAAATATAGCATAGAAAGTTTTATTATTTATAACACTTTTTGTTTGAAAAATAACAATAAGGCCTGGAAAAGAATAAAGAAGTTGTAGTAGCAGCCTAAGCTGACGACGTAATGAGTAGTGAGTGTAGCAAGAAAAAATGCGAGCAGAGTATTGAAGTCTCTTTATGGTTGCCAAATAACCTCTTCAATAGCTTAGTGAATTATGCAAGAATAATATGTGAATTTACAAAAAAAATATATGTATCAAATTGTTTAATAAATGCATATACAACTTCATATTTCTCTACAGCAACATTAAATTCGATGTTTAACATATTTAATATAAAACAATACTCAAAATCATGGTAACCCTAGTTAACATACATATCGCACACTAAATCATGAATGGTCACAACTCCAAATTTTTAAATGTTCAGGAGAGGCAAAAAGAAACAATTTTTTAATAACGTGGTTGTTCCTTTACAGTCAAATTGAGTTCCACATTGGATTAAACTGCCTTAGAAGACAGTTTACTTAATTTTTGGCAATAATTTTGCGGTCTTTAGAGATTTCGTGGTCTTTAGAGATTTGATCTGTGAATTGATATATGGAAAAAAACGATTTTAATAAATTTTGAGTTATGGCTGTTCGTGATTTAGTGTGCGATATATATTAATGAAAATATTTGTTTTGCAATTTGTTTTTAAATAATTAGATAGAGATAAAAAGTTTGTTTCCATTAAAATTCAATTCAAGAAAAATGTTTGTTCGCTCGTTTTCCATTATGATAAAAATATATTTGTTGTCCCGCTACAAAGTTAAAGTTTTCGAATTTATATAGTATGCATATTATGTATTCTGTTCACACTACTTGAAATACCTACTTAATATTTTTAGACCATTTTAAAATTTTAGAACATTATGACAATATAACACGATAGCACACTATGTGAATACCCCATATATTTATAAGCAACAAATAATAAATCACGTATAAGTAAAGTTTATTTTCGTCTAAATAAAATGTTTAATTTGAGCCAAATGTGACCCGAAGACCGTTAATGTCAATAATTTTAAGTCTTATGAAGGTTAAGCAATAAAAGTAGTCTCCGATATGATTTTATATAATAAACTATAATTTATTCTCTTTGTTTTTAAAAATTATTTAAGCCATTGGAAAATAAATTAACAAATAATTATTAATTTTACTCACCTCTTTTGTTGTTGTTGTAAATTTATGCTAACATGTGTCATTGTGCCCTTTTAAAGTGTTGAAATCTGATCGCAGTTAAGCTTGGCGTTAATGTTGACTTATTTTTAATTTCTTTTACAAATATTTTATTATTGTTGTTGTTGTCTCACACCTTACAACTGAATCAGTTTCACGTAGTGCCATTAAGCCGCGCTATAGCTGTCGTCATTTATCCAAATCGTATTTGGTGAGTACTTTTTTATCTTATTTTCTTTTGAAAATTGAGCATTTATTAGAAATTGATTATTTATTGAAATTTATTTAATATGCGTCTAAAAAAACAAAAGAAAATTTGTTAAAAAAAACTTTTATAATACAAAAAAATATATATGTATTATGCACGCATACTACATACATACTTATGTACATATGTATTTCTAATTTAAACGTCAACTATCTTATATTTCTATCATTTTCAATTTTTCATTTGTCATTTGTCAATTTGTGCGTTTGAATAGTAAATGAGAAAGAGAAATTAAAACGGCGACAAATAAGTTGTTGTTTTTTTAAGAGAACATAGAAGATATTGGAAACGTGTGAGTCGACTTGTTTTTGTGTGTAGTGAGTGGGTCAAATTAGATTCAACTTGAGCAAAATAAAATAACATGTGAATTTGAAAACAAAATACCTATATATGTACTGTGAGCGTCAAAAGAAACTGTACACCAGTGGCATTTATGTTTAAACTTTTATTTTATTATTTTTTTTTATAATGTAACTTAAAATTTTTTTAGTTTTTATTTATTATATGTCCTTCTTAAACTTTTTATTAAAAAACAAAAACAAAACTTTAACAACAACAAAAAATATATAACAAAAACAAATAAATCTTCAAATTCCACGCGTCAAAAGAAACTGTACATTATTTCTACATTAAAATAATAACGTTAGTTAAAAATAATTAGTATTTAGTTTGATTGCCATTTGCTTTTATTACAGCTTGCAGTCTTCTGGGCATCGATTCCACAAGTTTTCTAGTAACTTCAGGGGAAATTTTCAGCCATTCCTCCATTATAGCTGATTTGAGGGAATCCTTGCTTGTAATTTCCCTTTTTCTTATTTGTTGATCCAGATGTTCCCACAAATGTTCTATGGGGTTGAGATCGGGTGACTGGGGGGATGATCCAACTGTTTTGGAGTATGGTAAAGCAGCCATTCCTTTACTATTTTGGCAGTATGCTTGGGATCGTTGTCTTGCTGGAAGACCCAAGTTTGATCCAAGCCCAATTTTTCAACGCTCTGTGCCAAGTTGTCCTTTAAAATGTTGAGATAATCTGTTTTATTCATAGTATTTTCTATGAATACCAAATTTCCTACACCATTCGCTGCCATACATCCCCACACCATCACCGACCCACCACCATGCTTTACTGTGGACATTACATTTTGCCGATCGAATTCAGAATTTTTCGTTCTCCAAATTTTAACTGGTTTTTTCTTACCAAATATTTCAAATTTACTTTCGTCAGTAAAAAGCACATTGTTCCAGAATATATTAGATTGATTTTCGTATTTTTTGGCAAACTCCCGACGCCGACGTTGATTGATTGGTGAAATATATGGCTTTTTTCTTGGAACTCGTCCATGCAGTCCATTTGCATGTAAGGCTCTGCGTATTGTGCTGGCACTGACACTAATACCGGAGCATTCTGAAATATTTTCGGATATTTTTACAGCACTTTCCGTTGGGTTTTTCTTCACTTGTCGCACAATGGACCTTATTTGAGTACTGTTTAGTTTAGCTGGCCTTCCAGATTTAGGGCGATTTTCTAAATTTGAAAATTTTTGGTACTTATCAATTATATTTTTTACAGTGTTGTGACTTCGCCCAATTATTACACCAATCTCTCGTAAAGATTTGCCTTCTTTGTAAAATTTTAACACAAGTTCACGAACATCCAAAGAAGTTTGTTTGCCCATTTTTAAAAAATACAAAAGTTTCCTTGTTTGAACTGCTTGTGACAAAACCAAATCTATTAATATCTTTAATAATTAGTTAATATTGCTTAAATCGTCATATGAAAGAAAATAAAAAAAAATAACGGAAGGTTTTTACTGTAAAATTGCTTATTATTTGTTGTACAAAATAGTTGTACAGTTTCTTTTGACGCGTGGAATTTGAAGATTTATTTGTTTTTGTTATATATTTTTTGTTGTTGTTAAAGTTTTGTTTTTGTTTTTTAATAAAAAGTTTAAGAAGGACATATAATAAATAAAAACTAAAAAAATTTTAAGTTACATTATAAAAAAAATAATAAAATAAAAGTTTAAACATAAATGCCACTGGTGTACAGTTTCTTTTGACGCTCACAGTATGTGCGTTTCTTTGTTGTTTGAACTAATTTTTCGAGCTTAAAGCCAATTTTTATCAAAACTAGTTCTTTAGGAAGTATTATTTCTTTTCTAAATAAAGTTGTACATACAGTGGTGGCCATATAATTAGCACATTCGTAATGATAGTAAATTATTCGTTTTCTTTTAAAAATTGAAAAAAGATAACTAAATTTATTTTTCATTTCTTAAATCTGAAACTTAAAAAGTGTTCAGTACATTTGTTAAATAGATAATTTAAAATTCTGTAAAGAAAAAATAATAAAAGAATATTTTGTCGGGTTGGTCTATACCCAGATAGTTGAAACATTTCCTATTTTCATTTTAATTGCAATATTTGTTAATTTTCTTGTCTTTACCATCAATATTTCATGGGGTAACCTTTGTTTTGACAAATTCTCAATTAAGTGCTCGCAGAGAGATTGAGGAACGTCCTTCCAACACATTTCGATGTTTTACCTCAAATCATCTGCATTTTTTGAATTTTGGGTTTCTATACACTTTATTCCACAAGTTCTGAATTGAACTGAGATCATGAGATTAAGCTGGCCATTTTAAAACATTTATGTTTTGTTCCTCTAAGCCGCTCTTCACAAGCAGTGGTGTGGTTAGGGTTATTGTCGTGCATGAAGTGTCACATCTATTAATGGTAAATTTTCTTCAGCGTATGGCATTATTGGTCCATTATCATGCCAAGAAAATTCACCACACATCATAATGCTGCTAGCACCACGCTTAATTGCTTTAATGGTATATGTGGGATTGTGTTGTTGGTTAACTGAACGCCATACATAACGTTTTCCATTTGATCCCCATTGGTAAAATTTGGATTCATCGCTATATTTTTCCAAATACTCATTGGTTTCTTAATGTTTTCTTTGGCAAAATCCAATCTGTATTTTTAATTTTTTTGGAGACGAAAGGTTATCTGTGCGCGATGCATTCACGTAAAGAAGCTTCATTAAACCGACTTCTAATAGTTCTAGATTAGTGATGTCCAAAAGGAAAAATGTAGTTGTATTAGTGAGAACATGGAAATTGCTCTCTAAGAATTGAGATGAATGGATATTTAGCATTAATAGTATTGAATGAATTTATTTTTTATTGAAAAATAAAAAAACTTAATATTATAAAATCAGCATACACCCACCACGCATGTCCACCCGTCACTGTTTCATTGACGACTAAAAGCAAGAGCGTAAGATTATGTGTGAAAAGTTGTAAGAAATGTGCATGACTGTTCTAGATGATTTATCAATACCATTTCATGGCTATAATTCAGGCATGTGCAAATGTAAAAATATAGTTGTGTTAGTGAGAACATGAAAATTACTCTCTCAGACATGTGCATTTGTCGTTGTTTCAAAATTGTAAGAACTTTTCAAAATTATTTATCTGTGTTTAAAAAATTATGCGTACATTCTCTACACATGTGTTTTGATCGGTGTCGCATTGACGACTAAAGCAAGAGCATAAGAATACGTGTGAATTGAACGCGAAGAATTGTTCTATGATATGAACATCAATGCTCTAATTCAAAATTTAGCTGTTTAAAACTTTTAAATGAGTCAGCTTTAGAGGCCCTTACGACTATTGATTTGAAAATGTATCAAAAAGTTTCATTGCATTATAATTTTTTTTTCTAGAGCAACCAAGTAACTGGGCAATTTCATTGACGGTCTCTCGGAGACTCTGACATTAAGAATTACCCTCCTTTCTTCTTCGGAACAACTTGGTCATTTTCCATACCTGATGATTAATTTTGCTAAACATTTTTGCTGATATCATTTAAATCATACTTACCATTAAGTTTACAAAAATAAATTAAAAATAGACATTAAAAACATGTTATTAAAATAGCAACTGTAACCATGTTTTAATTATGTGTTCATTTTTAAAATAAAGGTTTCACAAAATAATGACTTATTTTTTAAGAAAACTGAATAGAAAAGGAAAATAAAGAAGAAATCAAGTGAAAAAGAGACCAAACTTATCTTTTCTGTAGCTAGGTCCCATTAAAATATGAAGAGATAATATTAAAAACCGAACATGTGATTGATTACATTTATATTTTAATGATGTGTTCACCACTGTATGTATGTATATGAAATAGTATCACTTGTAACCAGGGATGCCATGAAGATTTTACTAACTTTCATGTAAAAATATAATTTAACTTTCATGAAAAAATATAATTTTTTAGTTCAATTGCACTAAATCTTTTTATATTTTTTTATTTTGATGGCAATTAACTAATTAATGTTTAATTTCGAAAAGTACCAAAAAGACTATTAGTTGCTAAGATCGAAATTTAAAAGGATGATTTATAATACACTTCTTGCTAGCTTACTCTTTTCTAAATTGAAGTAGCACGAATTAGGTGACTTTAGAATATCCTTCGTTTGGATTAGAAAGGATGCAGTCGGAACAATTTCTTCTCTTTGGCTTTTATTATATTTTGAAATTTTGAAATATTGATAAACTAGTCATTGGGGTGCTATTGTACTTTTGACTAACAAATAGTGTTAAAAAAGTACAATTGTACCTCTAAAGAGAGTTTACTCAAAATTTGTCAATTTTCACTTTTTGCAAGAAAATGAAAAACTATATACATCAGACATATCTACTGTAAAAAACTTACATCATTTCTTCTACTCTTTCACAAAAAAAAAACTCTTGTTATAGAACCTTTTAAGTCCTCCGAAAATTTCAAAATTTTGGTTGATTTACTTAAGAGGTACAAGATATATATGTCAGATATGTATGTCAGAAATGTGTAATGAGCGGTGTAGGCGCCTCCAAAAAAAAGTGTAGAACTACTCGTCAACAACAATAAAGTTGCTGATGTAGTCAGCTTCTGGTTGTTGTATATTTTTCATATTTTTCAGCTTTCCAAAAAAAGTTACGTATTGCGTGAAACCACTTTACGTCAAGCAAAAAGAAAAATTATGTATTTTTCTTTTAACAAAATCGTGGTATCATAAAGGGTCCATCAAATAAATTAAATATTTTCTCAAATTTCTTTTTTTATTTGAAAGTACATTCAGAAGGCATAGTACATCCTTTCTAAAACTCAAATTGGGGGACTTATTGTTGTAATACCCTACAAATGTGCTGCATTCATTAAAACTGAAGGTTAAGCTCTGACTAGTAATTTTATTTTTAAGTTCTGTGACAGAAATACAAAAGTTGCTTTAGTTTTGACCAGTCATATTTAAGACTTGTTTGTTTTATTATTTCGATTAGAACATATCTTTTAGAAAAGTAAGCGATAAAATGTTATTGTTTATATTTTTGTGAACATATTGTGAATATAAAAAGAGAAAAATTTCCCGCCCAAGTTGTTTTTAAGGCATTATAAAGGGTCCGCCAAATAAATTTTTTTTTTTGAAAATGCTATAAAAAAAATCTACTGAATATTTTCTCAAATTTCTTTTTTTATTTGAAAGTACAATCCTTCCGGTTAATAATGGAAAATAATTTCATTCAAATGGCTGCCTAGGCTGGCCATGCAGTAGCCCACACGATCGGTCCAATTTTTAAGCACATTATCGATTGTGTGCAGCTGTATTTCACCAATGGCTTCACGAATATTGTCCTTTAAAGCGTCAATTGTCTCTGGCTTGTTGGCGTAACACTTATCTAATAGTCCAACGGTGTCAAATCGCAGCTCCGAAGTGGCCAAACACATCAGCTCTGCGGCTGATAATGAGATCTTCAAAAACAGGACACAAAACATCGAGTGTAGCTTCGGCTGTGTGGCACGTAGCCCCGTCCTGTTGAATCCAAATGTTGCTAATATCCTCCTCTTAAATTTTTGTAAACAAAAATTCGTTCAACATGGCCCGATAACGATCGCCATTGGCTGTAATGGCCACTCCTTGCTCATTTTCGAAGAAAAATGGCCCAATTATGCGTCATGGGTGTATCGGCATTTCAATGTATGGGCGCGGGTTTTCTGTGCCCTAATGCGACAATTTTGCTTGTTTACATACCCGCCAAGATCAAAACGAGCTTTATATGAAAAGATGATTTTTTTGGCAAAATTTTCAAAGTAATGTCGCAATATTTCCCAGCGTTTTTCAAGCGTATACACAACCATATTCGTTCAGCGGAAGGATAAAACTAATTATCTGTCAAATCAGACATGAGCTAAGTGTTACCATTCACGAAATAAGCACTAGTTGAAAAAAAACGTTAGATGGCGGACCCTTTACATACATACATAATTCCCGAAACATTGGAATAATGGAATAATCGGGACTTCTAGCAATTAATGAACTGCACCCGATTCTATTTTTAGATTCATCGAAGAGGACCTATAGTTTAACGCCTACTCCAAACGGCAGATGCATTAGTTAGTTTTTCATACCGTAAATTCTCATAACCAGTCGCTAACAATGCTATGAGGTGTAACCGTTGTTGAAAATTGTCAGATGGTCTGCCCTAGGATTAACCCAAGGACCTATTAATTTGTATGCATGTGTCTTACTTACCATACAAACATGTCTGCTAAACTTGAATTTCTAGAGAGGCTGCAAAGGCGGGAATAAGGTCTAATATTAATAGATGTAAAGCGCAGCAACAACTCTAATAACTTGAAATTTGATTTTGAATTGGAAAACCTTAGAGAATTCTGCTACCTTGGCAGCAGATTGCTGGCTGTAGCAATAATATAAAGTTTAGAATCCCAAAGTCAATAAATAATCAATGCTTACGGCATGTGTGGAAGCCGATTGCTATTTTGAAATGAACTAAGATTAACATATTTACTATGATTATGAGTCCTGAAGTAAAACATTACTTAATCCCTACGCTATCTAGTAGTTATTCATCAATCGCTGTCTTTGAAGGATATGGAAAATATTTTGGCTAAACACCACCTCGAATATCAACCAGTGGGAACAATCGAACCAACGTCGAATTCACGTGTAGATTCTCGATCGAAAATGGAGCTAAATTGATCACAAGCTTCGAAGACCACATGAAGGTATACGTGTAGCATGGACGAACAAAATCGTCCTTATCATACTTGGAGGCGACAAACTGAACTCTAAATCAACCAAATCTGTCTATCTTCAATATGATAATTTTAGTCACGAAACAAATTTAGAAAAGTAACTGATAAAAAAAATATTGACGGCCAACTAACCTCTATCCGTCTTTTTAGATAGTTGTGCTATTTATTTGCTTTAAGAATACTTCAATAAAATAGTAATGTTTTAAAATTTAACTTGATACAATTTCATTAAAAGTCACGAAATACCAATTCAGAAAAACCGTTGATTAAAATCTATTGGCTGTCAGCTATGCAAATCGGTCAAATGATCTCTGCCCGTTTTTCTAGCTTTAACTAGCCTTGTTATATTAATTGAAAAATATGCAAAAATTTTATTTAATTTCTTTATTTTCAAATCGCTTTCCAAGAAACATTGATCGATTTGATCGAAATATTTAAGTTTTAAATTTCAAACAAAAATTCTTAATGCATAAATAATAAATAAATTTTAAATATTCAAAATTTGAATAAATTATTTTATAAGTACTATATAATTTTATAACTAAAAAAAATTATTTAAAACAAAATGTTCATTTGTTTCAATTTCCATTAAGATTGAACAATTTGAAAAATGAATAAAAAAAATTTTGAAAAAATGTGTTAATTTATTTATGAATGCTATTGAAAATTTGTATCATGAAATTAATGTTCGCCTTTTTGCCACTTTTTGTGGCATGAATACCATATATGTATGGTATACTTATGTATGTATGTAAAAAAGTCACTGTAGAACCAAATTCCACGAGTTAGGTAGTGTTATCAACGTACATACACATATGCTTATATGTCTGGAATAGAAAAATAGAAAGACAATAATTATTTTTTCTAAATTTTTAATCTTGAATGTTAGGAAACCTTCATATTCTACCAAAAAATTGTTTTGTAGTGTTTATTAGTATGGCTAAGCTAGAGAGGAAGAAGTTTTTAATTTCACGGGCTGTATTAATGTAGAATCCGACTCTGATAAGATAGAGGAAATTAATACTAGAAACAAAGTAGTACATTGTCTTCCGGACATGCTGCAGAATGGTGGTGAGGAGGCCATCTAAATACTTCTTCCAGAAAATGAAAAGAGGTTAGTGTCATTTTTCTATCCAAAGAAGACAATTAAGATACTAGAAAAACATGTCATCAGTGGCGCATAACAAATCTATTTCAAGGTTATGTCTGTTAAAAGAACACTGCATGAAAGAGGTCTGCTGCAGTGACGTTTATCGATATATAAGAGGCTTTTAATAATATTATAATAAAGGCGATTAGGAAGTCACTGGCTTCACTAAACCTAAATAACTTTTAAATTGTGTGTATAACTGTGATGCTAAGCAGAAAGGTTGTCAGCTGAAACATGGTTGACGCGTATAAGAAGCTAGTGAGGAGGCGAACACCGCAAGGAGATTTTCTTACCATTACTGTGGCTTCTGGTGGTAAATGGTAAAATTTTAGACATGCCAATGCTAGGGATGGAATATTGCATTCTATGTGGATGATGTTGTAAATGTCGTGCAATCTAGCTTGCATAATTTGACCCTTTGGGTGACGCGTATAAGATTAATAGTCACCAGAAAATTTAGATTTAAAACTGTCGGAATAGAATGGAATAGAATAACAACTGGCAAAGGAGGTAATATATGCACATAGGTATCGACCAGTAAAGCAACTTATCCCGGCTGAGAAACACTCAGAAAAGGGTTAAGAAGGAACTTAATATTCACTACATTTGTAAGAACTTTATAAGAAATAACTGGGGTCCTAAGCATTTATTGTGAGACCTCTTCTTTCTTATAGCTGTTCAGTCTGGTGGGAGGAATTAGGGATGAGAATGCAAGGGAACCTTCTTTCAAAATTATAAAGATGGTCTTCAATTAGCATCGCAGGTTTAATGAGAAACACACCTCAAGTGCACCAGACACCATCCATGGCTAAAGGAATCAGGATTAATAAGAAATTTCAGAACAGAGCATACTAGCATACTTAACGAAGTAAATTTTAAAGGTAAAGAGCGCCCCCATGGACTACGGAGAAACTACGATTGAATACGGAGCTACTCGATAGTTTCGACGTTTTTCTGGCGGTAATTCTTAGCATTCTAAAGAACTTGGATTTAGTGGAGGAAAACATTGTAAAAAATCACGGTATGTGGATATCTGAATTTCTAGGGCTATTATCCAGGGCTTCAGTGCAGAGTCTAGGGAGGTTTAGGTGCCACATACTGAACAAGCTAGAAATGTCGCCGGCTAAGGTCTTGGTAACCTGGCAGGGTTCGTAATGAGAATTCGTTGACTTGGGCAATCATGATTGTAGTTGTCACTGGTGCTAATTAATTTCTTAGGTAATTTTACTTCTTTTCTTTTCTCGACATGAAAAGAATTGTATGTAGAGTCCCTGAGCGGAGGCGCACTTATCACGCTACCCTTCGCACCCCACCTAGCTATCTTTTTTAACTCTTGCAATTTTGAAAGACTATGAAGTAGTCACATATGATATTTTATTAGCGAAGCATCACTCATACGTACGTACTTACGTAGCATATGTGATCCCATTGTTCTTCTATCCAAAAAAGATATATACGTCTCAAGCGACTGCGCTAAAAAAAATTTTAGCCTTTCTCAAAGGTAATTTTGTTGCGGAATTTCGGTTTTTTAGTTAATCAAAAATTGTAATGAACAATCATTAAACACAGTTAAGCATGGAGGTTTATCAAGTGATGGAATCGACTTATGTGGCCACTGTAAGAGTTGGAAATCTCCATTTTATAGAAGGTACAATGAAAAAAGCTATTTATTTTCAAATTTTGAAGTATAATACATATAAAGAGAAGTGCACGCATATTTGGTATTAATGATTATTTCAAATTATATTAGGCCAATGAAGCAAAGCATATGTATATCACTGATAGCGAAAAATTAGCTGTTGTACAACTTCCCAAAGGTCTTGAAAAGGCCTCTTCAAAGTCGCGAACTAAATATTATTGAGTATTTGTGGTATAAGCTTAGACGTCGAACGCAAAATCGTTCGTTTACCAATTAAGAACAACTAAAAGTCATATTTTAGGAAAAATTGAGTCAGATAAGTCCTAATGTGTTAAGAATATTAGTTGAATCCGCCCCAAAGAAACTGCAGGCTTTGAAAACTTAAAAAGGATATGCAAGAAAATAATAATTTGTATTTTATAAGTAGATATAAAAGTCTGGCCGACTTTCAATATGAGCTCAAATTTGTAGTTTCCCACTTTGGTTTGTTTTATAAAATGTTATGTTAGAGGTAAAAATTTGTTTTTTGTTTGTTTTGTTGCTTAATTAGTTCTTTATTAAATGTAATTAAAAAATTTTTTTATTTTTGTTCCTTTAACGTGCGTCTAAAGTTTTTGTAACGAGTTGGCCGACTTTCAATATGAGCGACTGTATACCTTGGAAAATATAAAAGATAGTCATTAAACTTCAAACATGCTACTCGATTATCTAGTTGCACATTAAGATTAAAAATTAACTTCATAGGAAGAGTGAGCTTGGCACCTTCTATAAAAAAAATATTTATTATCGTTTATCTCAATAAATACATATGTACATATGTCATCGGGAGCCGTCAAAAGTTGTCCTAGCAAATTCTTTGTAAAGACAAACAGATGGCAAAAAACGGATAGGATCGGGAAAAATGTACATATACCATGATTTATAATATACATATACCGTATATAGATTTCCTGGCAGCGCCGGGTGAGTAAAGCTAGTTATTTTATATTAATCCGACACATAAAAATGTTTTTGAAAATTTGTTTAATTCTTAAAGCCCCTCTCCCTTCTCTGCCGTATAATCTTAATCGGCCGTTGAAAAGAAGTAATATAGAAGGCATGCTGCGGAGTTTTGACGCTTTGGTGATAAAACTAAGTGCTATATTTATTTATTACCACTTTATATTTCATCAGTATCTTCGTCACTGCTTGCATTGAAATTCACCTGCACTCTGCACTCTGCTTCCTAAGGCACAATCATTTGTTTTGTCTTGCAAGTAGCCCGACCACTGGGTCTGAATTTATTTTAAAAAAATTAAAGATATCTTATTAGTTATTATTTCTACTACATTTCCTTGTTTTACGCTCTCAAATTTTTTTAATATTTCATTAATAGATTCTTGCGCTTCTTCAGACAAAGAACTAACAGTTAATTTTGAATTTTGAACTACTTCCCAACTGTGAATCAACAATTTGTGTAGCGTTGGCCACATGTAATACCATGCATAATTTTTTACGAAATGTTTCGCCGTTTCAAATGATTTTAATTTTTTTAATCAATTTAGTTTTTGCGTTATTATATATATTTAATATACATATATATATATATATATATATATATATATATATATATATATATATATATATATATATATATATATATATATATTTTGCTCAGTTTATTCAAACTATAAAATGTTACGTATGGTCACCTTATTAAAAATAAATTCTACGTTCAAATAAGTGAATAATAAGCCAGGTTTGCTTTTAGAGATGTACCATTATATTATGTTTATTTAAATTTATGTAAATAAGTGCAAAATTCAATGCGTTAAAATGATAAGGTCAGTAATTCATTTATCCATACTAAGCATTAATCATTTATTATTAATTTATGCAGTTCACATTTCTTTCTATTGTCTTAAAAATAATGGATGGCATCGCAGTTACTAAATTGTCCAGAACGTTGAAGCGGATTTTACGCCAGCTGTTGCAAATTGCCACTTTTATTTCATCTTATATCCGGTACTGTTTGTTGTCTGCATAAACATTACGCACAAGCAGTCCCCACAAATTTTCTATGGGGTTTAAGTAGGGGGAACGGGATGGCCAATCAAGTACCTTTATATTGTGTTCCTCAAACTATTGCCTGCTCGACTTGCTGACATGAATTGCTGCGTTATTTTGCTGAAAGCTGAAAGTTTTGTTAGCATTTTGGGCCAAATAAAACGTTGAGACTGGATGTCCTGGTACTGCGAACTATCCATTCGAGTGGAAGGAAAGCAAAGTGCCAGGGTACCATCTGAGCTAAAGCCCGCTCAAACCAATAAACTGCCACTGCCGAAATTCCGTTTGGAAAAAACAAGGGCTCCTTCCTTTAATCTCGCCCATAGCAATTGAAACCATCTGGTACATCCAGGTTAAATTTTTTCTCATAAGAAAAACTACAAACCCAAAAATATATGGAATATTTTATAACCTTTAAAAAAAAAAAAATGTTTACCTAATGCCAATTAGTTGCCATGTGGTTTTTCGCAAACTCCTTACGCTTAATCTTATGCTGCTTAGTCAGACAGGGAATTTTTTTTAATATTGCTCAAATATGGTTTCTCTGGGCGTTGATAGCTCTTATAATTGTGCTTATAATTGTCCTCCTTTATTGTTACCGCACTTTTCATGGAATTCGAGGCCTTTCATGAAATTAGCGAAGTTTTACGGGCAGTTAGGACCTTTGGACGACCCGTGCTTTTCAATTTTCCATAATTTCCTGTTTTTGAAATTTTACACAACACAACAAACAACAAAGATTGCCCCAGTCTTTTCGTCATTCCACGCATACTCAATCCCTCCTCATGGAGTGCCACAATTTGTCCTTGTTCATAAAGTGGCATAGGTTTCCCGCAACCCATAACGCTCAGATATTATTTAAATTATAAATTATTACAAAAAAAAAAATAACAACTGTGATACCTTCTGATTAGATTAATTGCTTATTAATCACTGACCTTATTATTTTGACGCGTTGAATTTTGCACTTATTTACATTATATAGTGGTACATTTCTAATTATTCACTTATTTGAACGAAAAATTTTTTTGAATAAGGTGACCATACATAACACTTTATAGTTCGGATGAATTGAGCAAATATTATTATCATTTTGAAGCACACCTTTTATGCATAGATATGTATATAGTTTTTATTAAGTCGACATTTATCCAAGGGTGTGAAGATAGCTTCGTAAGTTAAATTCTTTTTTTAACATTTTAGTAATTTTAACAGTCACTGTTATTTAATATGAAAAAGTGTGAAGTTAGCTTCGTAAGTTATATTCTTTTTTCAATAACAGTAGAAATAAAAGAATTTAACTTTGCAAAAAAGAATTTAACTTTACGAAGCCACATTTTTTTAGGTGTTATATTTTAATTTGAAAGATAATTAAAAAACATTAAAATCTAAAAAAAGTAATGCGTATGAAGAAATTCTAAAATATTTACTAAAGAAAATGTAAAATATTTATTGTTATTGTACAAATTGGAGTTTTATAAAAGCATACAGTAATATAAAATAAATTTAAAAAAATCAGGTAAAAGATAAAATTCTGGGGGAATCGGACCTATTTGGGTGGAAAGGTATTCCATCAAGGAATTCACGAGTTTTTACCCCATGACCCAAAAGTCCTTGTGGACCGAGATATACCCCGTTGAAAGAGGCCATATTTGGACATAGACACATTAACTATTCGAAAAATCGGGTAAAAGATAAAATTCTGGGGGAATCGGACCTATTTGGGTGGAAAGGTATTCCATCAAGGAATTCAAGAGTTTTTACCCCATGACCCAAAAGTCCTTGTGGACCGAGATATAGCCCGTTGAAAAAGGCCATATTTTTACCCGATTTTTCTAATATCTTATGTGTCTATGGCGAAATATGGCCTTTTTCAACGGGGTATATCTCGGTCCACAAGGACTTGTGGGTCATGGGGTAAAAACTAGTGAATTCCTTGATGGAATACCTTTCCACCCAAATAGGTCCGATTCCCCCAGAATTTTATCTTTTACCCGATTTTTCGAATAGTTAATGTGTCTATGGCCAAATATGGCCTTTTTCAACGGGGTATATCTCGGTCCACAAGGACTGTTGGGTCATGGGGTAAAAACTCGTGAATTCCTTGATGGAATAGCTTTCCACCCAAATAGGTCCGATTCCCCCAGAATTTTATCTTTTACCCGATTTTTCGAATAGTTAATGTGTCTATGGCCAAATATGGCCTTTTTCAACGGGCTATATCTCGGTCCACAAGGACTTTTGGGTCATGGGGTAAAAACTCTTGAATTCCTTGATGGAATAGCTTTCCACCCAAATAGGTCCGATTCCCCCAGAATTTTATCTTTTACCCGATTTTTCGAATAGTTAATGTGTCTATGGCCAAATATGGCCTTTTTCAACGGGCTACATCTCGGTCCACAAGGACTTTTGGGTCATGGGGTAAAAACTCGTGAATTCCTTGATGGAATACCTTTCCACCCAAATAGGTCCGACTCTCCCAGAATTTTATCTTTTACCCGATTTTTCTAATATCTTATGTGTCTATGGCCAAATATGGCCTTTTTCAACGGGCTATATCTCGGTCCACAAGGACTTTTGGGTCATGGGGTAAAAACTCTTGAATTCCTTGATGGAATACCTTTTCACCCAAATAGGTCCGATTCCCCCAGAATTTTATCTTTTACCCGATTTTTCGAATAGTTAATGTGTCTATGGCCAAATATGGCCTTTTTCAACGGGCTATATCTCGGTCCACAAGGACTTTTGGGTCATGGGGTAAAAACTCTTGAATTCCTTGATGGAATACCTTTCCACCCAAATAGGTCCGATTCCCCCAGAATTTTATCTTTTACCCGATTTTTCGAATAGCTAATGTGTCTATGGCCAAATATGGCCTTTTTCAACGGGCTATATCTTGGTCCACAAGGACTTTTGGGTCATGGGGTAAAAACCCTTGAATTCCTTGATGGAATACCTTTCCACCCAAATAGGTCCGATTCCCCCAGAATTTTATCTTTTACCCGATTTTTCTAATATCTTATGTGTCTATGGCCAAATATGGCCTTTTTCAACGGGCTATATCTCGGTCCACAAGGACTTTTGGGTCATGGGGTAAAAACTCGTGAATTCCTTGATGGAATACCTTTCCACCCAAATAGGTCAGATTCCCCCAGAATTTTACCTTTTACCCGATTTTTCGAATAGTTAATGTGTCTATGGCCAAATATGGCCTTTTTCAACGGGCTATATCTCGGTCCACAAGGACTTTTGGGTCATGGGGTAAAAACTCGTGAATTCCTTGATGGAATACCTTTCCACCCAAATAGGTCCGATTCCCCCAGAATTTTATCTTTTACCCGATTTTTCGAATAGTTAATGTGTCAATGGCCAAATATGGCCTTTTTCAACGGGCTATATCTCGGTCCACAAGGACTTTTGGGTCATGGGGTAAAAACTCTTGAATTCCTTGATGGAATACCTTTCCACCCAAATAGGTCCGATTCCCCCAGAATTTTATCTTTTAACCGATTTTTCTAATATCTTATGTGTCTATGGCCAAATATGGCCTTTTTCAACGGGCTATATCTCGGTCCACAAGGACTTTTGGGTCATGGGGTAAAAACTCTTGATTTCCTTGATGGAATACCTTTCCACCCAAATAGGTCCGATTCCCCCAGAATTTTATCTTTTACCCGATTTTTCGAATAGTTAATGTGTCTATGGCCATATATGGCCTTTTTCAACGGGCTATATCTTGGTCCACAAGGACTTTTGGGTCATGGGGTAAAAACTCTTGAATTCCTTGATGGAATACCTTTCCACCCAAATAGGTCCGATTCCCCCAGAATTTTATCTCTTACCCGATTTTTCTAATATCTTATGTGTCTATGGCCAAATATGGCCTTTTTCAACGGGCTACATCTCGGTCCACAAGGACTTTTGGGTCATGGGGTAAAAACTCTTGAATTCCTTGATGGAATACCTTTCCACCCAAATAGGTCCGATTCCCCCAGAATTTTATCTTTTACCCGATTTTTCGAATAGTTAATGTGTCTATGGCCAAATATGGCGTTTTTCAACGGGGTATATCTCGGTCCACAAGGACTTTTGGGTCATGGGGTAAAAACTCGTGAATTCCTTGATGGAATACCTTTCCACCCAAATAGGTCCGATTCCCCCAGAATTTTATCTTTTACCCGATTTTTCGAATAGTTAATGTGTCTATGGCCAAATATGGCCTTTTTCAACGGGCTATATCTTGGTCCACAAGGACTTTTGGGTCATGGGGTAAAAACTCTTGAATTCCTTGATGGAATACCTTTCCACCCAAATAGGTCCGATTCCCCCACAATTTTATCTTTTACCCGATTTTTCTAATATCTTATGTGTCTATGGCCAAATATGGCCTTTTTCAACGGGCTATATCTCGGTCCACAAGGACTTTTGGGTCATGGGGTAAAAACTCGTGAATTCCTTGATGGAATACCTTTCCACCCAAATAGGACCGATTCCCCCAGAATTTTACCTTTTACCCGATTTTTCGAATAGTTAATGTGTCTATGGCCAAATATGGCCTTTTTCAACGGGCTATATCTCGGTCCACAAGGACTTTTGGGTCATGGGGTAAAAACTCGTGAATTCCTTGATGGAATACCTTTCCACCCAAATAGGTCCGATTCCCCCAGAATTTTATCTTTTACCCGATTTTTCGAATAGTTAATGTGTCTATGGCCAAATATGGCCTTTTTCAACGGGCTATATCTTGGTCCACAAGGACTTTTGGGTCATGGGGTAAAAACTCTTGAATTCCTTGATGGAATACCTTTCCACCCAAATAGGTCCGATTCCCCCAGAATTTTATCTTTTACCCGATTTTTCGAATAGTTAATGTGTCTATGGCGAAATATGGCCTTTTTCAACGGGCTATATCTCGGTCCACAAGGACTTTTGGGTCATGGGGTAAAAACTCTTGAATTCCTTGATGGAATACCTTTCCACCCAAATAGGTCCGATTCCCCCAGAATTTTATCTTTTACCTGATTTTTTTAAATTTATTTTATATTACTGTATGCTTTTATAAAACTCCAATTTGTACAATAACAATAAATATTTTACATTTTCTTTAGTAAATATTTTAGAATTTCTTCATACGCATTACTTTTTTTAGATTTTAATGTTTTTTAATTATCTTTCAAATTAAAATATAACACCTAAAAAAATGTGGCTTCGTAAAGTTAAATTCTTTTTTGCAAAGTTAAATTCTTTTATTTCTACTGTTATTGAAAAAAGAATATAACTTACGAAGCTAACTTCACACTTTTTCATGTTAAATAACAGTGACTGTTAAAATTACTAAAATGTTAAAAAAAGAATTTAACTTACGAAGCTATCTTCACACCCTTCATTTATCCTCGATATTTTTTACAGATATTTTGTACTGTCTAAAAAATACTCTGAAAATACTTTTCATCATTGTAATTACCACCACCACGCTTTGGCTGATCTACACGTATGTAGTCTAAATGCTGTTTTATAAGCCTGAATTTTTTTTTTTATTATCCTCAACCAATTGCTTGAGAAATACATACATATTCCTCAAAGTTACTTAAACGAAACATACATAAATTAAAAGGTTTGTTTCTCTTCTTTCCGAATCCGTTTAGAAACCTTAAGTTGGATAATGTTCAAATAAGTTATTAAGATGATAAGTTTATGAAAGATTTTTTTACCCGTTACTAGATTTTGAAGGTGTTTCAAAAACAAATTATTGTTGTAGTCAATAGAGTAGTATCACAACCGTGTTATTTACTTGTACACAACAAAATGAAAAAATTTTTATATAGTATACCAGGTCTGAAATTTCAAAAAAGTGTTCTGGTGGGTAGCCGTGGGCAAAACGAACTTACTATCGCTGCCAACTGGAAGTGTGTGAAGATAGCTCTTAAAGTTATATATTTTACATTTATGTTAACTTCACACACTTGCAAACTGGACACTTTGGACAAAACAACCCATGTCGTGTGCATGCATTAGTATAGCAATATGTATATGAATCCAAACGTAAGAAAAATAAGTTATTAAATTGGTGGCATTTATATTTTGGAGCCGTTCAAAGTTATTAGAATAAAAACTAAATTTTATAAATATTTTTTTTAATGTGAATTTGTACTTTGAGGGCGCGTCATTCCTCAAACATATAATAATTGAAAAAGATCAAATGCGGTTCAACTAACAAAAGTTTAAGTTATGAAACCTTATATACATATACTACATTTTTCCCCAAATCTCATTTTAAAAAATGGAATATTTTTTCAAAAATTTGTTCGGGCTGCCCCAACGTGCAATATATCAACCATGGGCCTTTTTCTTCATCAATAACATATTTTTGTAATGCATATCTCTTCTGAGTTGCCTTGTTTAATATTTCAGTGTTTTTGAGCTACCTACTAAGCACTTTCATTTCTTAACTACTAACTTTAAATAGCAATTTTTCATAAAAAAAAGTATTTAAAGAAAAAGCTAAAAAAATTTTTCGCATAATTATTACTCGAATAATAACTGTTGCATGGACATTTAGCAAAATTAGATTACATGTTGTACGTTCTACTCTTAAAGACAAGATTATCATTGACGTTCACAAATCGCAAAAATAGTAATGATTGGTTTTATTTTTTTCTATAATTTTAAATGTGTGTGTGTGTGTGTGAAGCCAATGATTTTTTTTTTAAATATTATATACTATTTAATCATAAATCGTGTTTAATTTTCTACAATAGAAACTAATACAATACACAACTAAATGCAAAGTAATTATTCCTTTTAATTTAATTTAACAAAAAAAAAAACAAATGTTCTTCGCTTTATTAGAATTATAAATTTTGCCATTTACATATTTACTCTATTTAAAAGTATTGTATGTGAGTATATACAGCGGCGGTTAAAAAAAAATAGCATCACTATAGGAAAAACTATACTTAGTTTTATATCTTGAATAAAGTTCAACTGATTTCATTGAAACTGTACCACAAGATGCTTACAGGACTGCGTATTTTTATTTAAAAAAATAAGTTTATTTCACTTAGTTTTTATTATAAATTTTAAGTCTTTAAAAATAAAACTTAAAAAACAGTCAGTCAAAAAATAGCACTATATTCTTTAGCAATGAAAAATAAGTAATCATATTATAAATAAACTAAATATATTGAATTCACTATTATTATCATCGATGCACATATCACATTTAATATTATGTCGCACTCCTTTTGCTGACAATGACCGCTGCACAGCGTCTTGATATTAAATTTACTAAGTTTTGACACCTTCCAATTAAAATATAATTGCAGTGGTTGGTTGTATTTGAGATACACACTTTTTATATCTGTTCAAAAGTTCTCAATGGGATTGAGATCAGGTGGCTGAGCGGACAACTCCATCAGATTAATGTTATTTTCCAGAAGCCACTTTTTTGCAAGTTTGCTGGTATACTTCAGGTCGTTGTCCTGCTGAAGGACTCATATCAGCGGTATTTCCTTAAAAGGATAAGGGAGCATAATAGCCTCTAGGATATTAACATTAATTGTTTCATCCATGGCTGTGTTGATTTCCAACGTATAGGCCCAACACCGTAATAGGAAAAACACTCTCGTACTATAATGCTTGAACCACTATATTTAACGGTGTTAGAGGTGAATTATGGACCTAATTATGTGTTGGGGAGTCTTCTGACATAGGAATGTAAACTTTTGCCTCAAAATAAAACAACCTTGGACTCATCTGTCCATAGCACATTTCCCCAATTTAAAGCAAGCCAATACAAACGTTTTGCAGTGTGTTTGTGTGTGAGCAATGGCTTTTTTGGAGACTTCACGCATTTAATTTATTGACACTTCATCTTCGAGCAATAGATTAAGCCCTTGCAGTTATTTTTGATGCTTTTTGACTCTATAGCCGGTATAAAAGGAGTCTTCTTGCCTTGTCTGATCAAACGTTCAACCATTAAAGTCAACATTTCTTTCTTGCGACGTGTTTCAACTTTTTGAACAAATTTTAAGGCTTTTACAATCATTTTATTGGAACATCTAACCAAATTTTTTATTTCGAAATATGGTTTACCTTCAGAAACCATTTAGTTAACAATAGCACGTCTTTCAGGCATACAATGCTTGTTGCGACCCATTTCTATTAAAATAAATTATAAAATTTGTGTGAAGCTAATTTATTTAAACTTATATTTAGATTACCTTATGTTTTTGCGGTGGTTTTTAATAATAGAGTTAAAATTTATTATTTTAAACCAAAATGTTGCGAAACGGTGCTATTTTTAAAATCAATATTTTTTTAATCGAGTTTAAGTTTTTTGTATAAAAACAAATATATTCAAAGAGAGATTTCCCTTAGCATAATATTATTGCACATTGATATGTGAATCAAAAGCTTGTGACTTTTCGTTTCATTGTGTTAAAGAAAAAATTTATCAATGGTGCTATTTTTTTGACCGGCACTGTATGTACCCAGTTAGCAATTCGCCAAATCACCTTGTTAAGTTTTTTTCGAGACCTTTTAGTGATTAAAAATTGATTAATCAGCTACACTATTAATAAAGGACTCGGAAATGATTCACGCTATTGAATAAAAAGAGTTTGATTTCAAATACAATAACAAATTGCATAGGAATCGCAAAATAATCCTCCAAAAGTTTAAAATGTGAGTATTAAATACTACTAGAAATGGGGTAAAAATTACATCAAGCTGACATAGAAAAAGACTCATAAATGATTCATCAAGAAGAGTCGCGGCTAGGGACAATTTTCTCCAAACAAAGGTATCTTTTTGATCAGAAAACGAGCGCATATTCCAACTTTTTAATCAAGCAGTGGAGTCAAAGATGACTCGAATTTGATTAAAAATTTCAAAAAATGCTTGCTAGGTTCACATGTATATATGTATGTATGTTGTGTTTAAATAATTGTATTTTTTTCTTTTTTAATAATTTTTCCATGTGTTTTTAGTACGGATGCTTTTAATGAATATTATTCCGTCGTTCTTTCTGCTTAATACATTAACTTTTTTATAGTGATAAGAAAGAAAAAATCTGTTTTTTTTAATTTTTTATGTATGTAAATATGTATGTACGAGTACATATATAAAAAGCATAAACAATATGAAAACAACGCCAACAATGTTTTAATTTATCAATTTTGTTATTTCCATTATTAATATTCATTACATACATACAGTTTGTAAAAAAAATGTTTTCAAAAAAGAATAACAGTTAAAATCTTATTTTCATTTGAGAATTCCAACAACAAATTCTTAACATTTTTATTTTTATTTTTTATAAACATCCCGTTACTATACCTCTCAAGGACTTCGAGATGTGATAACTTTTAAAATAAATGTTTTCAGTAATAAGAAATTATTGGAATTTCTTGGAATTTGGGTCTTTATGAAAAGAGTTTGGGTTTTTATGAATGTTATCGTCTGTAAAAGACTGCACATAGTGTTTAGCAATAAAAAATTGGGTAAACGTACCAGAAGTGACTATATTTAAATGAAAACATGCAGGGAACACGAATCTTAAAAGATTGGGGTATATCCATTGATTTAAAGGAAAATCAGCTCTATAAGTTCCCTGATTTGTTTTCAGAACCGTGTACAAGATCATATTCCACGCTTAAAAAGTAGGAAGAATTGAGTTAAAGCCACCAAGCAGAATAAAAAATATTTGACGCTGAGAATTTCAAGCAAAGTACACCTAATCATCTTTTTACACAATAAATACCTTCCCAAAAAATTCATGTAAAAAAATATAATTAGTTTAATGATATTAAAAAAATTCTTGCTAAAATTTATTTAAGAATTTATTTCGTGTTTAAACCTTTCAATTCATTAAATATAAAACATAATCTATAATACATATGCAATCCAAATCTTACAAGGCGAAAAAAATCATGAAGTATATAATTAAAAATTATTATTGAATTACCCAAATTCCAAGTAAACAAAATTCCAAGAAATTCCAATAATTTCTAATTTTTGAATACATTTATTTTACAGCAAAGAAATCAAGTAGACTTTTTTTGTCGTTAGCGTTGTAATATGTGGATCTATTTTAAAACGTATGACTTACCGAAGCCTTTAAGAGGCACAGTAACGGGATGTGTACAAAAAAGTAAACATGTTAAGATTTTATTGTTGGAATTCTCAAATGAAAATAAGATTTTAACGTTTTTTCTACTTTCAAAACATTTTTTTTTGCAAACTGTATGTACGGATATTATTGTTATTATTATTACCGTACGGGTATGTTTTTGCATATCTTTTAATTATAAAAAAATTACTGTTATTTTTCTTATTTATTTTTATTGTTTTTTCTTTCTTTGCAATTATAATTGTGTTTTTATTTTTATCATTATTATTGTTGTTGTTGTTTCGGCTTGTTTACAAATTTTATTATAAAACGATTAAAGAAAGAACTAAAAACAAAATCATCAATATCAGATATTTGCAAAATTCTCAGAATATTTGTCAGTTTGTGAAATTCTTTTTAAAACGAAAGCAAGCAAAAAAATAAAATTATTACTACCGCTGTTATTATGCCGACGACTGTTACCGCTAACAGTAGAAATACAACGCTTAGTTGCTCAGTTGATTTTGTTATTTGTAACTTGTTTTGATTGCTTCTTTTTCCACGTCTTGATTTAGTGTCTGCTTTTTTATTTTTCTTAGCAATCGTATACTAACAGAGTTGTCAACTTTTTAATTGAAAAAAACTCTTAAATTGGCAAGTTTTTTCTAGCTTAATTTTTGAAAAATGTTTATATTTAATCCACGTTCTGTAGATGTTTAAAATGTATTGTAATTGTTCTTAAATGTTGAAGACTAGCCTTTAAATAAATCAATATATCGAAAATCAATGTTTAAATTTATTTTCCGCATTGGCACCAGCCCGATGAAGGATGTTTGCCAGTTTGGCCAACATCGAGGGAAATGAAATAATCTTTAAAAGTTAATGGCCGCAATTATACATCTCATCTTTCCCAATAAAAAATTAACGAAAGGGGAATAAGTACTGAAAAATATTTATAGGTACTTAAAAAAAGTAGTAAGGGCAAATGACAAAATTATAATGTTACTTACAAGAAATTGTCACAACAAATTTAAAACGGCTCCTTTGACCCGGTCGTGGTAGCTTTAATGTTAACAACCTAGTATTGGCAGAAGAAACTGCTAAAAAGTTTTAAGCATATGAGAATTAAAGTATGTGCATGAAAGGACCGGTGTTAATTCTGTAACCATAATTTATTGATAAAAGTGTGTTAACCCTTTTTTATTCCATTATATCTTCTTTGTTGCTCAACGAAAATTCTATTTGGTTACAAAATATGCAAATGGGACACAAAGGAAAAAAACTTGTTTGGAATAGTGAAAACTTGTAGGTTTTCGTCACAAAAAAGGTAAAACCTGCAAAGAAATCGGGAAATTCTTTTTATTAAGACAAATAGAGTTGGAGACATAGGCAAAGGACACATTAATGAGGGAAGAATGTACTTCATAAAATAGACAGCATAGCCACAAAAAAAAAAAAATTACTGATAGGAAATACAGTTCAATTATGCGCAAAAAAAAGATTAATCTGTGCATCAGTGCACCCAAATTAGTCACCAAGACTTTCAATGTGTTCTAGAAAGAAGTATCTACATTCACCATCAAAAGAAACATTAAGAAACAAAGGTTTTCATCGTCGAATAGCACGTAGTCATTGGTTAATTTAGGCAACTAAAGAGTTCATTGGAACTTTGGAACTTAGTGGGATGATGTTATTTTTGCAGACGAGATTAATATAATATTAATATTAACGTATTTCGGTCCGATCGTCGAGTAGTACGTAAAAAGCCATTGGTTAATTTAGGCAACTTAGTGGGATGATGTTATTTTTGCAGACGAAATTAATATAATATTAATATTAACGTACTTGGGTCCGCTGGACGTGTAACAGTGTGTCGAAAACCAATCTAGGAACTACAACCACAAAATTCAAAATCTACTGTAAATCGTGGAAATAGATATATGGTATGGGGTTGTATATAAACTAAATGGGTTTGAAAATTAATTTTTATCGTCGTATTTGAGTATTCTCGGTCGTAATTGAAAAAAGAGTGCCAGTAAACTTGGGGTTTTAGAGCCGTTCAAATTCCACCAAGATATTCCTCAAACAAATGTCGCATTCTTGAGTTACTCCAACCTCCTGCTTAATCCTCGGACCTGTATTCAACTGAGATTTTGAAATAAGTTGAACCGGCGTGTCCGCATACACACAAAAATTCAATATCTGAGTTGAAATCCAGGCTTCAAAAGAATGGAATCGGATTCCGGTAGCTTACACAGCTAGCATAGTAAAAAACATGCGAAATCTTCTAATCTTAGTATTTTTATAAATAAAAATGTGAATTTCTAATTGCCTTAATATGTTCTTAATAAAAAGAAAAAATATTTTAAAAAGATGCAAACATGCCTTAATACTAATAAGTTGATTATAGATCTTAAGTAAAACAGAATATTAATGAATATAAACGAAACGGTATTTCGATTCGCATCGAGATGAAGAATATGGGTAATTAATTAACTTTGCGAAGAACAGCTGTTTAAAAACTACATAATTTTTAACACCCATCAAACATTTCAAGTCCCACCTCGTACATGTAGATATGTAGGTATATTCACAAGTGTGTACATGCTTGTTTTTAATAATTATTCTCTATGTTACTCTTCTTTTTAAACATGTTTATACAGTATACAACTTGTTGTCATATTTCTGTAATTGTTGTTGTTATTGGTCACCTATTAGTATGCATGTTTTTTTAATATCTGTTTGTTATTGCCATTATCGCTTACTTTCTTGTTGTCTTTCTATGCCAAAGAAGGTCGTCTGTATAAGATTACCAACATTTTTTATTACAATTTATTTTATTGTTACTTTTCCAATAATTGCTTTTCTCTTATTCTAAGTTTTTTGGTGGATTAAACTCTTGATATAAAGACAGAAAGATAAATACTCCAAGATACAGATAAACAAAAACAAACAGAAAATGAATATGAAGAGCTCACTTGTTACACATTAAGAAGAAAATATTATATAAAACAAAAACAATGATAACACAACAACAGAAATGTAAATGGCAAATACAAAGAGAAAATCGAGAAAAAAAAATAAATACTCGTATGTAACATGTAATCTGCCAACGACATTGTTATCAATAAGTTCGTAGTTAGTGCTGTAAAATTCTGTTCCCGACTTTAAATGGATGTTAAACAGATTCCATTTCCGTTTCTTATCATCAAATATGCAGAATTGTCTTTACAGAAACAGCAGAAACAGTG
Organism: Wohlfahrtia magnifica; assembly: GCA_023159175.1. Classification (NCBI taxonomy): domain Eukaryota; kingdom Metazoa; phylum Arthropoda; class Insecta; order Diptera; family Sarcophagidae; genus Wohlfahrtia; species Wohlfahrtia magnifica. Next base: position 2,152,915 of record JAKWBJ010000486.1, on the reverse strand, counting down.
GTTACAATAAACGAACATATGTTTTGAAGTCGATTTGATTTGTTTTACCATAAGCAGCATCCTTTACTTAAACTTTATTGTTTCTGTTGCTTTTGTTTTCTATTTAATACACATAAACGTACATACATATGCACATTTTCCCCACACATACATAATAAAACTTAAAATAATTTGCAACTTATGTTTGATGCATATTTTCTTGATTGATGCTTTACCTGTTCTCTTTAATTTGTTGTTTTATTTTTTACCCTTAAAAACAATAAACGAAAATAAGAGAATTCTCTTTATTTTTTCATCTGCCTTTTGTTTAACAACAGAGCGCAAATAATGTCAAAATATAAAAAGAAAAAACAACTTTTTTCTTCGCTGTATTTTAAGGTATTAATACACATTTTTTCACTGCATATTTTTTTCTTCTCACAAATACTTTTTTCTTAATTTTTTAGCACTTTCCTAAGATTTTGTTATAACATATGTATTTATATGATTATTATCAAAATGATTATTATTTTATTTGTGGTAATTTGTTAAATTTCTTAATTTTTTTAATTGAACTTAATATTTTTAGCAACAAGTTTATACAACTTTATGACTTGAATAAAATTATTTTGTTTTCACTTCTTTAATGTAAAACTTGTTTGTATGACCGACCGACCCGTCGTACTAAGCACAGCAAAAATACGTTACGCCTGTACTCTTCAAAAGTCGTACACGATTTGACTGAGAACGGCTATGAGCATCTGTTTATACCAACAAATTCTTTGGCAATAGTTATTTTAAGAGTAAAACACATTGAGAGCTTTTAAAACGTACATACACTTAAACAAATAAATTTTAGTTTGTAGATAGTAGTAAAGACAAAAATATATTTTAGAAATTTTTATTATTACTTGTGTACCACAGTATATTAAAAAACTATATAAATATCACAACGATACTACAACCATCAGAGATCATGAATCAAATAACACAGGTTACGCTTTCCCGAATTATGTTAGTTTTTCTCTCTCTCTCAATGAGAGTGGGTGTGACGTAAGCATAGACCTTTTTCTTTTGTTTTTAAAGGAAAATAGTAATTTTTTATACTAAAAATGGAAAAAATTTAAAAATATTGTATACTGAAAAATCAAAAAAATATAAATGAACATTAGAAAAAAATAAGAACAGAAAAATGTAAAAAATTATTGAATTTGTAACTTTTAAATTACTTTTTTCCTTATATTTTTCTACTTCTAATATTTTTTTATGTTTTCTTACATTTTTAAAATTATTTTTATTCTATTTTCAATTTTTTTTATTTTTAGTATAAAAAGCTACTAATTTTCCTTTAAAAAATCAAAAAGGTCTATATTTACGTCACGCACAGCTTTATATATTTAAAGAGAGAGAAAAACTAACGGCACTCTTGTATTTGATTCATGATCAGAAATAAAATATGCATCGTATCAATGTTAATTTTTTTTAAATGAATTTCAGAATTTAAACACAACGTACATAGATTATTACCAGGGAAACCAGAAATATGCTCTTAAATATAGTTTATGCGCATTTCTAAAGAAATCTGATTACATAACTTAAAATTTTTGGAAAGATAAAGCTGAATTTTTTTATTGGTTTGTATTTGTTTTTGTTACAAGCAACAAAACATTAACTTAAATTTCCAAATGTAAATATACATTGTCGTTTCAATGTCTATTGGAGACATACAGTATTGGACAAAACATATGGTTAATACAATATGTCTCTATAGCAAAAGCAAATACTTTTGGATTTTAAACTATTTTATTATTTTATAAAGTTAATCATCTAAATTCACTAAAAATATAAAAAACAAAGAAAATTGCTATTTGACTTAGAAAAAATCATTTTGTACGTTGAACACAGTTTTTTGATTGCGACAAAACATAAGCACATCTTCAATAAAATAACTTAAAATATTAATTTTACTAATATTTAGTTGTCTAGCCATTATTTTTTTGAAAGTTCTTTAGATATGCATATTATGAACTCGATTAAAGACCATAATGTTAAGTAAAGTTCGTCCTTGTTGATGCAATTATAGCGGTATATTTTGAGATATACTATAACCTATATTCTGGGAAATTGAGATCTGGCGATTGAGACAGATATTTCAAAACGTTGGTTTGTTTGCTTACAAAGCAATCGTTCACTCATTTATCTGTGGATTTTGAGTAGTTGTCGTGTTGATATCTCCAATCAAGTGGCATTTTCTCCTCTGCAAGCGGTATAAGTATGTATTCCCGGATATCCTCGTAGACGAATAGATCCACTACACCCTTTATTTTGTGTATTGGCCCGATTCCATGGCCAGAAATTCGTTCCCAGACTAAAACACTTCCTTCTTTATGCTTTACCATGTTTTTATTCAGCTTAACAGTCTAAATCCATAATAAAGTCTCACATTTAACTTAGATTCATCAGAGAATAGTAAGGTCTTCCATTAAAAGTATACCTGAGTTTACTTTTTTTATCGATTATTCGACTTTCTTCAAAAACCGGTTTTGGAATAATTCGAAAAGTAGCACTTTTTAAAAAACCGGTTTTCGGTTAATAATAATTCAAATAACCGGTTAACCTCTTCTTTCATTTAAATAAAATTGTTCCTAATTCTTGAAGCGCAGAGCTGGACCACGTCGTTTTAAATATAAGCAGAAGCTGATGAAAATTAAAGTGGCAATCAATACCAACAATAATTCTAACAAATATCATAAAAACTATGCCAAAACGGTGTGCGGAGGCCATAAAAAACAAAGTTTATTACATAAAGTACTGAAAAATGCTTAAGTTTCCAACAGCTACTCAAGGAGCAAATTTCGTTTTTGTTGTATTACTTGGTAGAGAATGGACTTAAAGGTTTGTTATTATAGTTATAATTTAGGTGTCTAAGATAAAAATAATTAAATGTTTTACTTTGAATAAATCTATTAGTAATATACGAGTCCTTAATTTGCTTAGATTTCGAGAAGCACTGTATGTAATGTAAGGAGAATTTGCTTATATTTCGAGCAGCACTGTATGTAGACTTATGCACCACGTCTTTAATAGTGTGTGTGTCACTGTGGTATGCTAGGTAAGAACCCACCTTCCAACCAAGAAGCCGTCGGTTCAACCCCAGGCCACACCATCTGACAATTTGCAACAGTGATATCACCTCACAACATTACTAGCAACTGGTTATGTGTATTTACGCTGTGAAAAACTTCTCTAACTAATATATCTGCTGTTCGGAACCGGCATTTGTGGTTTTGTGACCTTTCAATGATCATTCTCCATATATAAAAATCAATATTTATTTACAGAAGATGAGCAAAGGTTATGTTTGCTCAAGAGTGCATATCTTTTTCGATTTACATTGATTTTCACTTTCTTTGTGAAACGTTCAAGGTTCTCATATATACAAAAATAATTAAATTTTTACAAATAAATATTAAACGATGAGCATATTTTCAATAAAAAAATATACAAACGTATAAAATTTATACTTATTTAAATTAACCGGTTATTCGTGTTAAATTAACAGGTTTATTCGGTATTCGAAAAATGAAGATTTTGAAGAAATCGTATGCGACAAAAACAAAAAACCGGTTAAAACCAGTCGAATAATAACCGTCCGATCTCCCTAGTTTACTTACTCCTGTGCAAACTCAATTCTGACCAATGTGTTTTTGGCAGTAGTAAATGGTCTTTTTGCACTTCGGCATTATACTAATCCACCGTCAACAGATCGTGTTTGGATGCACCTAAACGAAACATTTAATTTTAATTGATTTGTGATAGACCTTCCTGATATAAAGACTAATCTTTTTATTAACGAAGTATCGCCTGGTCGTTCTGTTTCCTGGTGTTCAGGGGTCTACTGCCTCTGTGTATGGTTGTCAATGAGCCTGATGAACGGAAACGGCTTATAATACGGTAAATAATAATGTGTTGAATTCCAAAATTGTTTGCGATTGATGACACTGGTTCATCTCTATTATAACCAATAATTATTTGTTCTTCTAATTGCTAATTACTGTTAGCCATTTTTGTAGAATATTACAAAATATTGTTGTCTAGGAACAGAGCTTGATAGATTCGGTACGATTATAAGTTGTACGATTATATGTTGAAATTTTCTCGAATTATTCTTCTAATGTTGAAATGATCGTTTTTGTTACTGAACGATTTTTGTCGATGGTAATTTAACTATCTAACTATTTCGTGTTATTATTTTGACGCTGCAAAATAGCGGTTTTGTAAATTTAACATACATTTTTACTGTTACAAATTTATTTTTCTTTGTTTTTTCTTCTCAAAGTAAAAGGAGGATATTATCGTTCTAAATTAAGAAATCGAATTAAAATTCTAATGAGCTCCTCTAAGTTATGAAGATATATTATAGTGTGCAAGTGCAAGCTTATGCAATATTAACATACAAATTTTATTACAACAAGTCGTGCGTTTTTTTTGCTATAATCTGTTTTAGCTTAGATTTACTATTCATCTTGGCAAAATTCTGCAACGGCTCAGTTAATATGGCATACTGCTCAACTAATGTTAGGTCATTGGTTTGCAGTTTTTTAAGTAACTTTTCCAAAAAACCGAAGTTTGGAGCAATAATCAGTTTACTTTTTATATTTAAATTTTTTAATTCATTTATTGTTATTTGCGCACTATTTAATGCGCTAAGATCTTTTTACAGTTGTAAGCGTAGTAATTGAAGGCCGAAAGCCAAGTTGCCCAACTAGGTATAACTGGTTCAGGCGGCAATAGAAGGTCTGCATATACTTCTTTTAAAATTGGAGCTTTCAAAGACACTTTCGTTAAATTTGCAATAACATTGCTTACATTTTCGTGTTGATCTCCAATAAGTTCTTATAAGCGATGAAGTACATGAGCACTGCATGTTACGTGCGTCAGTTTAGGGTTAAACAACATTATGGCTTTGACAACTTTTATTATATACGGAGCGACGTGTGTAACAAAAAGCAAAGTCAAATTTAAATTTAAGTCAACGGAAAGTTGTGCTGTTGTGAAGTGAAGTGTTGTCTAATTAAGAATTTTGGCTTGGTAGCTTCTTTTCACATATAGAATGCCTTTCCTTTTTTTTTCGACATACAAACATATTTTAAATGTAAAACGCTTTCTGGACGGATTTTATATTTTGTATATTCTTAAAAAGATTGTTTAAGATTTTTGTGTATGTTCTGTAAACCGAAATCGAGTTGAAATCGAATGAAAATCATATTGCTGTAATTTTGAAATATTATAAGATTTGGATATTTTTAATTTTTGTTAATTCGTTTCATTTATTTGCCTTTGAACTTTTAAAGGGTCCGCCATCTAACGTTTTTTTTCAACTAGTGCTTATTTCGTGAATGGTAACAGCTCATGTCTGATTTGACAGATAATTAGTTTTATCCTTCCGCTGACCGAATATGGTTGTGTATACGCTTCGCTAAGTGGGCCTGCGATCGACTTACAGAAGATGCCGATTTTGCCAAAAAAAAATCATCTTTTCAGATGAAACTCATTTTGATCTTGGCGGGTATGTAAACAAGCAAAATTGTCGCATTTGGGGCACAGAAAATCCACACGCATACATTGAAAAGCCGATACACCCAAGACGATCACTGCTTGGTGCGGATTTTGGTCCAGAGGCATAATTGGGCCATTTTTCCTCGAAAATGAGCAAGGAGTGGCCGTTACAGACAATGGCGATCGTTATCGGGCCATGTTGAACGAATTTTTGTTCACAAAAATTGAAGAGGAGGATATTAGCAACATTTAGTTTCAACAGAACGGCGCTACGTGCCACACAGCCGAAGCTACACTCGATGTTTTGCGCCCTGTTTTTGAAGATCGCATTATCAGCCGCAGAGCTGATGTTGTTTGACCACCTCGGTGCTGCGATTTGACACCGTTGGACTATTATTTGTGGGGTGCCATCAAAGATAAGTCTTACGCCAACAAGCCAGAGACAATTGACGCTTTAAAGGACAATATTCGTGAAGCCATTGGTGAAATGCAGCTGCACACAATCGATAATGTGCTTAAAAATTGGACCGATCGTGTGGGCTACTGCATGACCAGCCGATGCAGCCATTTCAATGAAATTATTTTCATTATTAACCGGAAGGATTGTACTTCCAAACAAAAAAATAAATTTGAGAAAATATTCAGTAGTTTTTTTTATAGCATTTCCAAAAAAAAAAAAAAAATATTTGGCGGACCCTTTACTTGATTTCAAATTCACTCGGAAATAAACTTAATTCAGATGTAATTTTTTGCAAAATTAGAGCAATTTTTTTTTTCAAAAACTTATAAAAATTTTTCTGAATGAAAATTTTAGATGTTAAGCATTTAAATTAGAGCGTAAAATGTTGAGAATAAAATAAGCTTTAAATCATAAAAATCGGTTGGCTATTGCTGATTTTATTCAAAATTAAATGCAGGTACCTAACCTTAACCAAAATTAGCGAACAAATGTTTTTCTTGCAAAATTAGCGAATTTCGTCCTAAAAAGTTGTATATGACTTTATGCTCTAATTTTGCGCAAAAATTTTTTTCGCAGCTAAGTTGCGGATAACTCCGAAACTCAGAAAATACAAAAAAATGATGTTTAGTTTATAGGAAAATTTTGTTCCTAAACGTTTGGTTGTACTTGCATCAAAATCGGTCAAGTTATGATGATATATATTGACATAATTACCATATTTTGACCTAAAAATTTGCCACGCCCATAAAAATAATTTGAATACGGATTTGAACTCAGCGCATCAAAATTATTATATTTCATATAGTTTTATTTAAAGGCGAGAAAATTTTTTGTAGAGCAGTATAATTAATCGGTCAGAATTTAAAACAAAATATTCGTTTTTGCTGTAAAAATATATTAGAGCACAAAAAGTCCATATATGCGCTAAAAAGATTTTAAGTGCTCTTTAAATACGAAAAAATATTTAAAACATGCTTTTAAAACTGAAATATGCAAGAAAATGCTGTTATGAGCAAATATCTTGCATCCGACTTGTTTGAAAAAACATGCAATTACTTATTTCTGGTTTCCCTGATTATTACAATTCGATTTTATATTATACAGAAACATAAATAAATAAATAATCTAAAGATGACAAAAAATATGTAAATGTCAAGAAAATATATGTATGTATCTATGTTTGTAGATATAGCATTGCAAAAATTGTAGTGTATTTTTATCAATTTTAAACAACCACCACTTTTTAAATTAAAACAACAATACTACACTATAAAGAAATGCAACAACTGTAACAATTTTAAATTCATTTAAGTAAATGAAGTTTTGACAATTGGTCTGGTACAAGCACATGGATTAAGGAAAACCGATAAATTTATTTTCACTTTTAATTTAAATTAACTAATAGTGTGAAATTATTAAATACTTACATACATACATATGTAGTTACGTGTATTGGTGGCCATAACTAAAGCAACTGATATTACACAGCGACGTTATGGCAAATATAATGCCTTAGAACCAACTTGGGCGGGAAATTTTTCTCTTTTTATATTCACAATATATTCACAAAAACATTTTATCGCTTACTTTTCTAAAAGATATGTTCTAATCGAAATAATGAAACAAACAAGTCTTAAATACAGTGGTAGACATACGTTTGGCCGCACCATACTTGTCGTTTTTATGTAAATGAATGAACTTTTTTGGAAATCTTTTTCTGTATTGATTTATTAAAAATAAAAAACAAACTTTAAAATATATTTCAATTAAGTAACAAAACATTGGGAAAACAGAAAAATATGCCGTGACATTCGTTTGGACGCAGTTTGTAACTGCCATATAAAAAAAATAATTAGTAAAAAAATGTTGTTGTTTTAATATTTAGTGTGACCACCTTGATCGTGGATAACTAAAAATACTCTGTTTGGCATAGATTTAACTAGATTTTGTATCGTTTTATGTCGATTTTCGACCAGCATTCTTGGATTTTTTGTTTTAGTTCATTAACCGATGAAAATTGTTGTCCTCTTTCATAAGCCTTTGACGCCAGAATTCCCCATAAATTCTTTATCGGGTTGCAATCCGGACTGCATGCCGGCCATGGCAATAAAATTATGTTTTTAGACGTAAACCAATCTCTACGTAGCCTGGAAACATGTATAGCGTTGTCCTGTTGAAATATGTATTCTTCATCGGGGTTTTCATCCAATTTCGTTATAAGGACATCTTCAAGGAGTTGTAAATATCGTTGTGAATTCATTTTTGTAGTAACAAAACATATGGAAGCTTAAAATTATAGGAAGATGCACCCCATACCATAACACTTCCGCCACCGAAATTTCTTTTAAACCTGACAACATTTTTTTCATTCAAATCATGCCAATAGCAGCTATAGCAATCCGGTCCATCTAAATTAAAAGTTTTTTCATCAGAAAAGATCACTCTTTTCCACTCATTTTTCCATGTCATGTGTGTTTTTATAAACGTAAGCCTTTTCTCTTTATGAAGCTTCGTTAATCAGGGTTTAGATTTAGTTTTTTTCCATCTAATTGATGAAGTTTTATTTAAAGCGCGAGCAATAGTTCGCCTGGACACTGGAAGGTTATGTTTTTCCTTTATTTCACGGCACGTTAGTTGATTTTTTGACGCTTCAAATCGAATTAGACCCTTTTGGCGGTTGTTTAATTTGGAAGATCCCTCGTTGGTGCCAAGTTTTAAAAAGTTTCTAACAACTTTTTCGGAACGGTTCAAAAATCTCCCAATTCCTCTGTTTGATTTTGCACCTTTTTTTAAATTTTCAATTAATTTTTTTCAGTTTCATTTAATCGTTTTCCAGAATCCATTTTGCTTTAATAACCACTTTTATTATTATTAATCAAAAGTATTTTTTTTTCAATTTAATGTTAATTTGCTTTTTTACTGAAAAACGTGATGACGCTACCAGATTTACAATATAAATGAATTTATTTTAGCTTGTGTTCAAACGTATGTCTCACAAAAAACTCTATGATTTTTAAAAAAATGCATTTTTTTTTTTTTTTTTTTTTTTTTTTTTTTTGAAACGTTAGGTCAGTTATTGTTTTTGATTTATTAAGCCTATTCTTTAGTCTACAGAAAATAACAAAATAAGTGATATTTATTTAATATATATCACATGAAAAAAATAAAAAAGTAAAAAAAATGATGCGGCCAAACGAATATCTACCACTGTATGACTGGTCAAAACTAAAGCAACTTTTGTATTTCTGTCACAGAACTTAAAAATAAAATTACTAGTCAAAGCGTAACCTTTAGTTTCAATGAATGCAGCACATCTGTAGGGTATTAAAACAATAAGTCCAACAATTTGAGTTTTAGAAAGGATGTACTATGCCTTCTGAATCCGATTAATCTGAATTGATATAGGGCGGGTCGATTTAAAAATCGCCCAAGTGACAAGGAAAATCGTGTTCTAGCGATCAAAATAATAAACTTTGTCCGAGGAACCATACCTCTAAAATAAATTCGGAAGCTCCTTATTTTGACCCAAAGATCAAATTTTGAAAAATCGCACTCTGACCCATTTAAAGTATGACCGACCCCCACTAACTTTAATGAGCCGATCCACCCATTCTAGTGGCACACTCCCTGAAACCTACCTGGTGAGGTCTTCATACAAAAATTTCAAGAAAATAACCATTTTTGGCACTTTACATGAAACAATCAGCGAAATGGCTATGTTTTTTTTGTTTTGGAGTTTATTTTTTTATACAACTTAATAATAGAAAAGAAACTAAAAAAAATTATTGTTTGAAATCATTTTTGCTCTCAAGCCCGGGGAATTTCGCACGGCTCTCTGATATCGTCGCCATAACAGCATCTACATTTTCTGGTATAAATCGTTTAGAAACGCTTGTTAGCAATTGAACGTGTCGTTCCGTTCCTTGTATATGTGACGGAATGTTTATATCATTAAACCGTGGATCATCTTGATTTAAATATTCTTTCAATGTATCGTACGGAATGCTTCGCGTGAATGGTGGTTGAAATACGTTATTTATATCGTTCAAATTGATCATTTCCGTGTAATTTGTGTAATGAAAGTTTATATATGGTTTTCTATAAACTCTAAGTTCCGTTGGGTTTGCAACATCAGTTCGATAGCGTAGAATTTTCTTTATAGCAGAGTCCCGCTTTCTTCGATATCATCAAACAACATTGATAGCAAGATATTTTCCGTATGCGCATAATATGAATTATTTTTAATTACTTGATAGACAATACTGCATAATAGAGGTTGTAGAAACCGTGACCAACTAATGAACTTGGAAAATAATACATTACCGTACACCACAGAGTTGTTATACTTGATATTGAAGTACATTGGCACATAACAATTAATTATAAATTCAACCAGAATCCGTAAATTTTCGGATGGATTTTCCGTTGTCTGGCGGCCTTGGTGAGCCGGCGAGAATGTCGTATAAGCACTTCGAATAAGTGGAAAATTTAATTTTTTCTGGATCAGAGGCCATATTTTTCAACGCAATATTCTCAAAGTCGTCCACCACCTGAAAATAGTAAAATAAAGTAGTCAAATAATTAAAAACGGTTGACAAATAATAAATGACTGATAGCAATTACTTACCGGAAGAATTTCACAAATTTTGATTTGATTACTCAGTTTTCCGATTGCCGATCTTGGTCCAGTGATGGTTGATTTATCCAAAGCTTAAAACAAATGCAGAAACGGAAGTTCGTTAAAGTTTAGAAGGCAAACGAACCAATGCAATTGAAATCGTCGTATAATTCCACCGTGTGACCCAGTATTTGTTGACTCAACATCAGTGCATATACCAATTAATGCATCCAGTGATATATTTTTATCGTTGAAAAAATCATTTAATTTGGTTGTTGTAACGCTAACAAATTTGTATCGTCTAACCGTTTGCGAAGCACTTCTCGTCTATTTATCTTTTTCTTTGCGAACTTTCAATTTACCCATGATGAGAGGTTCGCCATGCCGATCTTTCATTTCGAAATCTTGGAAAAGAGCGGTTCCCAATTCTGATGCTACTCTACCGGTCCAACTAAATCTGTCACACATCAAGGCAAAATTAAAACGATCATATCTTTCTGTGTATTGTGAACCATTGCTTCTATCCATATCTTCTTCAGCCGATGGCGGTGAGTATGTTGAATCATCGGGATGCATTGTTGGCATTGGTGACATAACCGCTGCTTCTTGTTCTTCATTTTCCATCACATATGCATCGACTGTTAGTCTTCTCTGATTTTGCTGATCGTGCATAAACTCTTTGAGGCGTTCTGGAACCAATCCGCATATACAGATGCCTTCAAATCACATTTACATTTTTCAATGTAAAAAATTTTTTCAGAGATTTTACAAACTCTGAAAATGGCTTATGGTATCTTTGTTTGCCTTCGGCTTGATATTTGTTGAGAAATCTATTCAATTTAATCAATACACTATTTTTCGTCATTATTTCCATACCAAGTTTTTCCCAAATTCCAATCAACTTATTTGCTACTTGAGTAGTGAATGATTTATAGGAAAATTTTTTTTTTAAGCTCGTTCACTCAAGTAAAAATAATATCTCAAGATATGTAGCTCGGTTGGTAAATTAAAATCAGTCAAATCAGATGTTGTTGTTGCTTCATCTTACGGTGTAGAAGATGGTGGATTCATATCGCTGAAAAAATAAGAAAAATAATACTTAAAATTAAATATAGCTTAAACCAAATACCATAATCAAGAGTTTTAAAAATTATTTTGTTGGCACTCATCTTGGAAAATTTTTCAAAACACCAGCACAGCACAACAAAAGATGTCACAAAATATATATATTAAATATATATTTTAAATGTGTTGGAATGTTTAAAAAATTTTTTTTAATGTTTTTAATTTTTTTTAACCTTTTTTCTTTTAATATACTTTCTTTTTCTTTATTGTTTTTTCTGCACTTCTCTACGTTTATTGAAAAAATCTCAACAACACAATATAACTACATTGGGTTTTCCAAATTCCTTTTTGCCTGAATCTTAGGGTCGTTCATAGATTTAGACTCGATTGGGGCACTTTAAATGGGTCAAAGTGGGATTTTTTAAAATTTGACCTTTAGGTCAAAATAAGGAACATCAGAATTCATTTTAGAGGTATGGTTTCTTGGGTAAAGTTTCTTATTTTGACCCTACAAATCAACCCGCTCTAATGTACATACATAAATATTTATACATAATTAGCGAATCAGTGGCTCATTTTGACTTTTTTCATTGCAATAATAAATATAACTTTTGAAATAACGAAGCCATGAAAAATGAAAAATATGTTAAAAAGACACTTAAAATGGCAGTATGCTGCTAGAAGTACAGGGTTACCCAAAAAACGTTAATTTATATTAAGTAACAAGAAATAAATGTGTGTTTGTATGGAATACATAATTTAGTTTATAGACAGCTAAAAGGCTGAACCGATTTTCTTGAAATTCTTACAGTATTTCTCTATATGTCTGAAAGGATATATAGGGTTAATATATTTAGAAATTCCAACTAGGCTACGCCCATGCAAAGTAAATATTTTATTGTCTATGAAAATGTTAAAAGTAAGAGTCTCTGAATTTGGTCTAAATAACTTCGTAGGTAATACAAATCATCAGTAAAAAAATAGGCGGAATTGGACAAGTGGGCATTGTGCCTCCCATACAAACTAAATATTAATTATTGATTACCTTGAGAACGGGAAAAGTTAAAACGTCAGAATTTAGTCTAAATAACTTCATAGTCAATTAAAATTATCAGTCAATAAATGGACAGAATGATAAGTAAGCGTGGCATTGTCCATACATAGTAAAATAGACAAATAATATTCAAAAAAATGAAGGATTCTAGGATACCAGGCTAAATGTATTAGGGGAAGCGGGTCTTAGCACCCTCCTATAACGGTTTACCTACGTCGCTGAATGTGAAAAAAACGTTTGGAGAGTTTTTGCGAATTTGAGCCACTGTGCGACGTTGTATCTGCAAATCCATACATTTTGAAAAATCAATTAAATTTTTTTTATAGTATAATTAATAATTATTAAGTTTATACGAGATACTAGAGCTGCAAAACAATCGATAGTACTATCGATAGTATCGGTAGTTCGGTTTTTGGCTGACCATCGATAGTTTTTTTTTTTCCACTATCGATACTATCGTCAAATTCTAAGAGTAAATACGGAGACAACTAAATGTAGTCAAAGTCACATTTGCAAAAATTTGTTCGACGCAGGTTGTTAGCCATCTGTAAACTTTTATAGTTACATATAGGGGCACAATTTAACAGTTTCTTAAATTTCGATTTATTGAACTCAAAAAAGGTATGAATTGTAACTAAAATATGTTCGTACCTACGATTTCGCATTTGACCCAAACAAATGAATCTTCATTTCGTCTGACCATATAATGTTGTTCTAATTATGCAGGTGCAGGTGTTGCTTCCGTTTACTGAGAAATGATACATATTGAGGACTCTTACCATAAGTCTAGCTTCCATAAGTTTTTTTCTTATTGCGCGACTTGAAATAGGAGAATAAGTTAATTTTTGAGGCTTTTTGATGACTTGAAGAGATTAATTTTTGAAGTACGAATTAAAATTGACAGTTGTTCTACACTTTCTTCCCATAGTCCTTACAGTTTTTTCACTGGATCTTATTAATTACTTTAGTTTTGGAGCACTTCATGGTCTGAGCAAAGTTCAAAAAACTTCAATACATAAAATTTTAATCCTAGAAAAAAATAGTGTCCCTATTTTTTGTTTCAACACTGTATATTATTATTCTTTCCTTTTCCCTTAAATTCTAATATTACTGCCACTAGGAGTACTTAAAAGAATCCGATAGTATCGATAGTTTTTTTGCAAACTATCGAAACTATCGAGTGGGCCGACTATCGATAGTTTTACAGCTCTACGATATACGAGGTTTTTCAATCGATCATGTAAATCTACTGTGAGCGTCAAAAGAAACTGTACGTTCTCAATCGTTAGAATTTAGTTTTTATTTCAGTATTTTTAAAATACGATGTATTTACCATCATTAAAAAATTTTATTTTAAAATAAATTTAATAACGACAACGATTTGCCAAAAACTTATCCTAATTTATTTACTCATTATCTTACGAATGTTAAAAGAAACACTGATATTGTGTCTAATTTTTAAAACAATATCATACAAATGGCCGCCAAGACTAGACTTGCAGAATCATATTCATATAAAATTTTCCATTACCAATTTTCACCAATTTTGTTGTCGACACCTTAACATCCTAAAGAAAAAGTCTAAAGGTTGTTAAATTACAACATCTGAGTGGACAATTATGATCGTCTCTTCGGCCAGGAAACTTTTCTTCAAAAGAAAGTTGGAATCGTTATGGCGCAATCCATTCACAGTTATAGTTGCTCTAGCCTCATTTGCGAAAAAGGTCTAATGACTCCGCCAAACCAAAAACAGCACGTTGAGGAATGAGAGGCTTTTCAACAATAATTCTTAGGTTTTTCGAGTCCCAAATGAGACAATTCTGCTTTTTAACGTAGTCTCCGAGGTATCACTCAAGATGATTTTTCGATTAAACTTATTGATGATCTTTAGGCTTAAGTTCTTCTGTTAAGTGAGCTTCAAAAGCGTTAAGATCTTAGAATTTATGAAAAATACAGAGAAATGTTCAATTTAAAAGTCCGACGAGAAATGGACAAGCCTTGGTTTTTCTAAACAATATGCAACAGCAATATTCTGAGTTGATTTTGAGCGACGTGCACGAGTTTGTTTTTCACATCACTAACCCCATCGGCTAACTCAATTGCTGACTGAGAAGATGCTTCACTGCGACCCAAAAATATTCTAGTTTTACAAACTGTTGGCGCGATATTTTCGCCATTGTTGTAGTGAATTTTAATAATTTCAAAGCGTTGCTGAAGCGTGTATCGTTCTATTTTTTCTTAATGGCATAGTTTTTGCTTATCCCCGGTCAAGAAGTTACAAGTTGACGCATAACAACTGTTAAAATAGCGGGCTATTGAAAATAAAATGTCTTATTGTACATAATGGCTCGGCTCCAATCTTTGATACTGTTCTTAAGGGCTGGATTTCATATTTAATTTATGACTACGAAAGGTTATTTGGAGGCAATATATTTGCCGGCAGTAGTCTACTTTTCGGTTGATGTAGACTCTCTTATTGGTCTTTAAAAAGATTTATTATATCGATAATGATTAGATGTGAATCAGCAACCTATTTGCAGATTTTCCGAATTGTCTGCTGAAAAATTCCGATTTATAGACATCGAATATTGCCTTTCGACATGATAATGACCTCAAATCAACGCCAAGCTTACGCAAAAATCGATCAATGACAACGGTTACAATGTTCTTAATTGACTGCCCTAGTCCCCCAGTTTTAATTCCAGTAAATTTTTAACACATTTGGTGATCATTCTTGATAACGTTAATTATTACAAAAACTTTATGGTATTGTTACATGGTGAAAAAAAATTATAAGATGTGCTCAATCGAGACAGTACTGTTGCCATATTTGTTATTGCTGATGTCACCCGTAGTAGTTTTTTTAAATACAGTAAATCCTCGATAATCCGGACATCGCTAATTCATTCTATTTTGTAGCCTATAATCCGGATTGATTGCAACTTTATAATTCAAACTGTAATATAAGATTAATCTCTATTATTTGCTACTCCAAAAACATAGTTTTTTTTCTTAAAAATCAAGCTATTTTGCTAGTTTTAAGAGTTTATTTCTGTTTTCATGACTTTTAAAAATGAAACATGTTATTACTTTTTTATACAATGTACACATGCTTTTATTTACTTATGTTATCTGTCTGTAATCAATTATTCGGATCCTCAAGGTATTACTGTAATTATGTTGAAAAAAAATTCAAAATAATATTGCCATAATTTGTTTTTAGAAAAACTGAAAATTTAGAAGAAAAGAACTGATTCTCAAGTGGAAAAACTTCACATACTTAAAAAAGTAAAAAGAAAGTAAAGATATTGTACATAATGAAATCGAAATCGATTAATTTTTCAAAGGAAAATTGAACTTAAATGCGCCAAATATTTAAAAATTTTGATAATCAAGAAAGTTATTTGAAAGATATGTATTTAAATGAATTGATAAGAATAAATATCAAAATCTTTGCTGATTTCAAAATTATAGCAATTCGTTCAATTCCAATTTCACTCGATTTCGGTTTACAGAACATACTGGGTAATTTATTTCATAGTGATATTATTGATATACATACATAAATTATGTGTCATTTTACACACTGTTCTCGAAATTTACACTTTTTTCCGACAAGCTTGGCACCTAGCGTGTAAACCGGTTTTAAGTACGCTGAATCCAGTGGTGCTTTGGTTAGCTCTTACATTCGATATACGGTTAGTCACTAAAGTAAGTAAACAACAATTTAATCTATATATGTATTTCTTTAAAAAAACGTAAAATGCTACAAATTTATTCAAACACAATAATTTTAAAGAAAAAGCCATGCAGTAAGTGTTAAATGACTCCTTTATATTTCAACAGATTAATGAACCGACACATACGTTTCTTATTGTCAAGTTATGGCTACAGTATTACACTATGCAACTGAAAACTCCTTCTTTGTCACCTTTTCTTAACCAACAGAACATTTTTGGGACCAAATACGAGAACTAGAGGTAAGAGGATAAACAGATCTAAGCAAATATTGTAGTGGACGAATGGTTAAAAATTCCCAGTAATGCAAGACTTAGTGAAATCGATGCATTTAAGACTTAAAGAAAGTATAACAAGTAGAGTTCACCCTATTAAAGAATAAATTAACCACATTTTTCTAAATTTTCTGTTAAAAACCATAATATTGTTGCGAAAATCAAGTTTGGAAACAACTGTCGTTTGTTACATCGGTAAAATAAATAAACAAAAGCTGAAAAACAACTATACGTGCTGTTTACAAATAAGCAAATATACAACAACAAATATTAGCAGAGATAAAGTAAATAAAAATAACACGGCAACAACAATAATGAAGCAGCAAAGAAAACAAGTAACAGACAATAAACAAGCAACATCAAAAACTAAGAGCTGAAAGAGGTAGATGTTTACATACGCATGGCTATAAAAGAACTAAAAAGAAATTAAAAGAAAGAAATAGAATCTACCTGAAATATCGAGAGGTTCGAGAGCTTCCGATGTATTGTTTACTCAGCCATATAAAAAGCACATCGATGCGAACAGCAATCAGTTTAGTGCCGTAAACTCAGCGAGTGCAGTTTTAAGAAAAGTTAACTCAGCGAATGTGTTATTGGTGTGAAGAGAGTTTATAAGGAGAAGAACTCGTGAAAATAGTAGTGAAGTAAAAAACCAGTTTAGTTGGAGCTAACGCAGTATAGAGAGTTAAGTGTGGATAACCTCTGGTTGAAAAGGTTGAGATCGAGCCTAAGTTATAACTACGATCGGGTTGGAAGATCTTTAGGTAAAAAGATCTGTCGAGTAATTGTTGTTGTTTACAAATTTGTAAACAGACGGAGCAGCGTTGCCGCTTTTTTGTCATTTTAACCTTTTATTTTTCCAAAATACTCTTTTTAAAAAAGGGTTTTTTACGCTTTTTTGCACTTTTGGTGCTTTTTTTGCATTAATGTGATTGTGTTTTTAGCAATTTAATACTTTTTTTCCAACAAAAAAATTTAAACATTTTATTTGTCGGCGCAATTTTTGTTAATGCCGCGTCTTTAGGTGTTGTATTTTTTATCAACTTCATTGTAAAAGAGCGAACAATAAGCAAAAAAAAGAAAATATTCCAATTGTTGGATGGGTTACTAAATTTTTTCTGGATATTAAATGTAAAAATAATATGTATGTCATAATTTTGTCCTTAATTTAATGTAGTTTTAAGTTTTGTATTAGATGGATCGCGTATATAGGAAAAAGTGGGAAAGTCTTCCGGCTTTTAAAAAGTAGCTGAGACCTACAAAAGATTCTACTAAGGCATTTTGTATATGTTGCCACTGTGAAATAAATGGTAGTCATAGTGATTTATTGCGTCATAGCCAAACAAAAAAGCATGAAAAAACAATTAACCCATTTAGTAGAAGTTTGTAACCACAACTAAGTTTTCAAACGAAGGAGCCCACTGATGAAAAAGCCCAATGAATGTTGTGTTTATATGTCGCAGCTCACACATCCTTTGCAAATGTTAATCATTTATCTGAAAGTTTTTCTGATAGCAAAACTGCACATTTTAAATTACATCGGACAAAATAACAAATACAATACGAGTAGCTCCTTTTTTATACAAAATTTAATCGACGATATTAAAGATCGCCTCTTTAGTCTAATTTTAGATTAGGGTACCGACATTTCAGTGTAAAAATTGCTTGGCGTGGTAGTAAGGTATTTTAGTATCAAAAAAAAACAAAATAATAAATAAATAAATAAATTCGTTACAACATTTTTCGGTTTGAGTGATTTAAAAGGTGGTACTGCAGATGACATTCTTTGCGGCATGGAGCGTCTATTTTAAAAATTTAGTGGCCATTGGCGCTGATAACACTGCAGTGATGACAGGTACACATAACGGACTCCACATGAGAATAGAAATAAAATATAATTTAAAGAACTTGATACTAGTCAGATGTGTATGCCATTCTCTACAACTAGTTGTATGTGCGGCTAAGGATAAAAGCTTTCTAAATAATTTAGAATTCCTTATACGGAAATGGCAAACACAAGATGGCTTTCTATAGAGAAAGCAGTAAAAGCAATATTAAGAATGTGGCTGGAGTTAAAAACCCACTTTAGTCTTTTAAAGTACAATTGCTATGTAGCTAATTTACTAAAAGTTATGTATGCCGACGGCAAAAACTACGCTTATTTGGTTTATTTAAGTTCTTAGAAGAAGATAATTTAGATTAAAACATTAACGAATATTGCTATCTTGGTTATAATTTCGAAAAGTCTTGCAGAGATTATAAAATAACTGATCAGCACAAACAAGAAATAATAAGAAACCGAATAGAATTTACAAAACAGCTCGTTTTTGAATAAGGACGTAAGATTCCTGCAAATTTTAAATTACTGCAAAAAATATCGCTATTTATGTAGTGTGGATAATATTTTTCAAAATAACAAATCGGATGTTATTGATTTCATACAAAATTTCATCGTTGATTCGTCTGTAATAAATAACATAGAAATTTGCCTAATGAACCTAATGGAGCCAAAATGGAAGAATAAAGACAGAACTGATGAGTTTTGGATTGAGGTTTACAATTACAATAATTCTTTGGGTGATCATCCCTTTTAAGAACTAGCAGATTTTGTTATTTACATGCTTTCGTTTCCTTACTTAAATGCTGAAGTAGAAATGACATTTAGTTTAATGAATTTTTTTAAGCAAAAGATTAGAAATCGACTTTCTTTAAACTCGGTCAATTGATTGTTGTATATTAAATATGGTCTTGAATAAGAAAACGTTTGTTGCTCCAATTACAAATTGCCTTCAAGTGTTTTTCTAAAAATAAATTCAAATGAAACATAGAAAGGGTATAAATACTTTATGAAAACCGTTTTGTGACCCGAGGAGGAGGATTATGAGGCCGATATATTTGAAAATTAAATTGTTTTTATACAAAACGTTTTACCTTCTTTTTAAATTAAATGTTACTTTACTTAAAGTTTTAAGTTGAAGTTTTTTTTCGTGAATTATATTAATTTTTGTTATTTTAATTTATGCTCTTGTTAACTCGTGGATTTGTATATTAATTTATTATTTTTATTTTGTTGTGTTACTTTGTTTTAAGTTATTGTTAACTTTTGAATTGCAATAAAATAAATAATTTTAATTTTAATAAATTTAAAGTTGCTTTTGCTTTTTACCCTTTTTTATGGCTTAAAATTTTTCAAAATTTTATATTTTTTATGACGCTTTTTACACCATTTTTCTGTACATTTTCAGCCGTTCTACCCTTTTTTGCTATAAGCTTGACGCTTTTCTTCATTTCTAAAATGGCAATGCTGAGACGGTGTAATTAAGAATAGCAAATTGTTATTGCTTGTAAAAAGGTTACAAGCAGTGGTGCACGAAACTGTGTTGAATAAAGGATTTTTAATTAAAACTAAACACATTTTTATTTTAACTACAATCTACGAATTCATAAATACACGTTTTTAAAAAGGTAAAAACGTAACAATAGGTTACCTGTTGTTTACCTACTTTTGTGAAGTTAATTTAGGGAATTTTATTGTTTTCCTTGCACAAATTAAGCAAATGTAAGAATATTGTTAATTTTTTTTTTATATTGTTAACTGCCTTTAACTCTACAAAACTAAAAAATTTTTTGTTCGAACAAATTTATAGACATTTTTTAAAGAAATACGCAGATTGAATTGCAGTTTACTTACTTAAATGATTAACTGTACAACGTTATTTTATATTGGGCATATAAGTTAGTAATGTCGATTTTTTTGCTTGAAAAATGCATTTATTATATTAACAAAATGAACTGATACATTATTCAAAGTATTGTCCATCGTTGGCCACCAAGTTTTCCCATCTTTCTGGTTGCATATGGATTCTGCGCCAAAAGAACTGCTCCGGTTTTGAGGTAAAGAATAAATCAAGCCAATTTCTGATACCCTGTTCTTACCATGCACTCTTTTCCAAATAGTTTTTGACCGGTCTTGCAACATGGGGAAAAGCGTTGTCAAGACGGAAGATTATGGCCTCGTCTGGTCGAATATTCTGGTCGTTTTTCGTTGATTGCTCTCTTCAAACGAATCAATTGTGATCGATACAGGGCCACTATGACAAAACACCATTCTGATCCCACCAATCACAGAGCATTACCTTGGCGTCATGGATATTCATCTTCGACGTTGATTTGGCTGGTTGGCCGCGCTTTATATATGACTTTTTGTGCTTGGAATTATCCTAATGTATCAATTTTTCGGCTTCAATTTATATGGGATCCAATTTCCTTGCATTTGAATGAATCCCAATGCTTTTAAACATAGGGAAATGGCTTGTTGTGTGCCTCCTAATGACAACAATCTAAGTCGAGTAATGCCTACAATTCTCGGCTGACCAGTCCTCTCCTTGTCTTCTGTGTCGAAATCACCACTTTTGAATCGCGCAAACCATTGTTCACAAGTTTTTTGAGTTGGTGCATGTTGACCGTAAGCTTCTATCAACAATCGATAACTTTCAGCAGCCATTTCCTCCAAAAGCCATTGGCTGAGCAGACCTTTAACGTAGAATAAATAAATAAATAAATAATAATAATACATTTAAAGACGGTTTTTAGACTTCCCTGCAAAACATCTTTTTTAGGTCTTTTAGGCACAAAATTCGATATTATTATAGCGATTGAAAAAAATTAGTATTTACACTTTGGCGTCTATCGAATACTGAATTATAATGACAGATATTTACCCTCTAAAATACCATATTTGTTATTATTGACACAAACCATATGTGATAGTTATGCCTTATATTGTCCAAATCGACATTATTAACTTGTATACCCAATAATTTAGGAGGTTGTATATAAGTATTCACGTAACTCAAAAAAGGTTTAGTTTATTGATTAAAATAAAAAACCAGAATTTCGCAATAAAAATACCTTTAAGGCTAAAACGTTCTTTAACTATTGTTACGAGAATAAAAACGTCTAAGTTGTGGGATATTTTTTATATTTCGTGACACATACATACATACTTATACATACATACATACATACTTATTTGTGTATCTGACAGCACCGTCAATAAAATCATCTCTGGGTAACACAATTTTACATGTTTAAAATTAACGGATAGAGGATATGAGATCATTTGAGACATTTCCAGAACTTTCCAAACTGTAGGCAATTAACTATATAAGGAGACTGCTTTGCCTACGTAGTTAGTTATTCTTTTGCTGTCATAAGATAAAGACGTGGTTAAGTGGAAATAAAAGTATTGTATAAGCGAATATTAAGTTGTTGTATTAAGATAAGCTATATAAAAGTTTTAGTCTAGTAAATAAATACAACTATAACAACAACAAAGTGGTGTAATTTTATTTTAACGCAATTTAAACGAACTCAAACGTTTTAAAAAGGTTAAAACGTAACAATATTTTATTAGTGAAGTAGATATATCACTCATACTTACGTAGTATGTAATGTGAACCAACTGTTCTTTTGGCAAAAAAAATATATATATATATGAAACGACTGCGTAAAAAAACGCAACTTTCTTGGACCTAAATGTGAGTATTACACACTGTGAATTTTTTCTATCTTTGTGATCAGTGACCAAAAAAAGGGATAATTACATTGTCGCATTAAAAAAAGTACAAACAAACCTCACCACAATTATATTAAGCAAATGGGGTGAAATTTTAACTTCAAAAATTGTAACTAAAATAACAAAATTGAAAGCAAAAAAGTAAAATGTTAAAAACTGCAAAGGCTGCACAATTTACAGAAAACTTATGTTTTAAACAGAAAAAAACTTCAAAACTGCTCAATGCTTAAAAAAACTGCAAAATACATTTAAACTTGCACATTTGGCAACGCTGCTTACACGCCAAAACAAAACCGACTAATTGTGACGTCACATTTTTTATTCACCACACTATTGAGCAAACGCATTGTTGTTGATAAGGGTATTGTTGTTTTATTAGTAAAAAGAGTCACTGTATTATTTCTTCCTGAGAGAAACATAGATCTACAACCAAATATTTCCATTTCGAGCTCTACTTACTGCTAAATATTGAATTTAATTTAAGCTACGGCCTATAGCAGCCGCTTTTGATCCCACTGTTCATTTCCATGTTATAGCTGGTCTTCTTCTACAGCTTCAATTCTGTTTGATTACGTATTTTCACTTCCGTTCACATATTTTATAGCGCAATGGCTTCTGTTTCGTCTTGAGTCGACAACGCCAAATAGAACAAGGGTGATTTTAAGCTTAAATTTTAAAAAAATCTTTATTTTTTAGTTTTTCATCTCTTTAAAAACAAAAACTTGAAAATTTATTCCGACAAACTTAATATTTGAATATAAGCCTTGAATTCATATCATTTACCTACCACGTATCACTTAGAACGAAAAATAAGTATTTTGTGCAGTGTTTAAGTTTCAGTAGAAGGAGTAGTTTTTATTTTTTTAGTTCATTCCAAATTTATGATATTGTTTATAGGAGAATATTTTTGTTATTGTTAAATTTAGGCAAATCCAATTCCAATTAATGATCCACCAATAAATGCAATTGCAAAATAATGCATATTTTTAGGAATTTGAGCAATATTTTCCACATGAACTAGTGCCATACTATACGAAGGTAATCTTTTATATCTATCTATGCTGTCCCTAATTTTTGGCCAATTTATTTGTATGAAGCCTTCGACGTGTGCCAATTCAACCAGTATGAGTACAGTACCAAGCACTATAGCCGCTAATTTTCCAACTTTCATTAAAATGAAACCTGTCACACAGCCTGTTGCTGCTCCCGCTCCGATTTGTGAACATGGTTTCAGATCGATTATATAATTATAAAATTTCGTCAAACATTCCATAAATTTAATTTAATTTTTCCTTTTTCTATTTGAATTTTTTGAAAAACTTTTGACAATAGCTTTCATTACGTACTCGTACTATATAAATACATACAGTAGAGAACAAAAATATTCAACTCGATGCCATATGATTTTTGTGACTGTGTATTGTTGGTACATTACCATGAATCAAATAATAAGAGATTACATTACCAGGAATCATGGTACATTACCATGAAACAAATATTGTCCGTTACTTTTTCTTTCTCTCGATGAGCAAAATAATGTATTTTACATTAAAATGTAAAATAAAATGACCAATAATTAATTATGAACAAAAAATGCAATAAAAATACTAAAGTTAAATATTAAATTGAGGTTTTCGGCTATAAAATGTATAATAACAAAACTTTGTACAATAATGTTCTTTTTTCTTATTAACTAATTAAGTTACAGTGTTACATATACGCAATGTTCACTTTAACTGCGTCTAACGCTAAAGCCATATAACTTTTTATTAAAACTGATATTTTAAACAGAATCTAATTGACGTGTTTTTGAAACTTTTTCTTATAAAATAATTTGAAGTATTAAAAATATTTAAAAAAATTAATTCTTCGTGCTTGTCGAGGACTTCTGGAAGAACTAAGGAAAATATGCAGCAATTAGAGAAAATTTTTGAAGTATACAATGGCCTAAACTTGCTAATAACAAAAGACTTTAGTAAGTCACACATAGAACGAGCCAACCACGTTGAATTTGACAATAAAGTAAAAACACTTTTTTTTTAATCTAAAATGTATTTTAAAATAAGAATGTTAAATCAGTAACTCTTGGAGAATTTAAAATCCAGAAAAAGAAAATTAAACAAAACAATAACTTAATTTTATAAAGGGTCCGCCAAATAATTTATTTATTTTTTTTTTTTTTTGAAAATGCTATAAAAAAAACTACTGAATATGCGGGTTTTCTGTGCCCCAAATGCGACAATTTTGCTCGTTTACATACCCGCCAAGATCAAAATGAGCTTCATCTGAAAAGATGATTTTTGATTCTGCAACATTACCATGATTTTCAAAGTAATGTCGCAATATTTCCCAGCGTTGTTCAAGCGTATACACAACCATATTCGTTCAGCGGAAGGATAAAACTAATTATCTGTCAAATCAGACATGAGCTAAGTGTTACCATTCACGAAATAAGCACTAGTTGAAAAAAACGTTAGATGGCGGACCCTTAATAAGCCACATACATATTTATTAATAAAACCTAAAATGATTTTGAAGTGTAATTTCTAAGGACATATATCAAATACATGTATTTTATTTTACATAAATATGATTGTAATAAATTAGTTTTAATTAAATAATTTTAACTTATTTAACAAATTTAAATAAATTTTTAAGGTGTTATATATGCATATGCATGATATAAGAAATAGAAGGTAGTTCCACTCAAAATTGTTTGACAATAAACGAGATTCTTGAGGTTTGTTTTATATTTACACATTGCCACATGCAGAAAAAGGATCAATATTCCTAGAAATTTTTCACAATTTTGTGTAATTTAATCAATTTTAAATTAAGAATATTATTTAGAATTTTGCAGCACAAGTACCAACGTTAATTTTGAATATATAATGTATGTATATTTTCAAACCAGGCTATTTCAGAATACATATATGCTAAAAGATATGTATTGAAACGGGAAATTTTAAGGTCTTATTAAAGATTTGCTTAAAATTGTTTTTAAGTCTTTTTGGATTTTTTCTTTGTTTGCACATTTAACATTTTGTTTTGCCTAATATTACGGTCGATTAAGTCTTAATAGTCGATTATTAAGACTTAAAAAAAATCTGAAAAATGGGATTTTGTAAACGGGATATGGTAGCACAAATTTCAACCTACATGTCAAATGGTAATATGTCAGAAAAAATGAGAGAGTGGCACTACCTTCTATTATCTTATATCATGTACATACATATGTATATGAACACTCCCTTTTTTCCAATTTTCATTAAAATTATGACATATGTACATGCCCAGCAAAACTTTTACCACATAAATCTTCGATCCAAGACCAAATACAATGTAAGTAAGACCCATCCAATGCCTGCATACAATTCCTATTTACATTTACACAGCGATGGCCTAAGCCGTCAGATGGGTCCAATGGAACAGATATTGCAAGCGAAGGTTAGATGGGTCCGACGATACAGACGTTGAATTGTAAGTGAAGGTTGGATGGGTCCAATACTACAGACATTGTAAATGAAGGTTGAATGTGTCCAATACTACAGACATTGTAAATGAAAGTTGGAGAGATTTTAAGTGTCAACTTTGTTTTTCATTTTATTTACGTATCGCAAATTCAATATTGAAAATCTAGTTTATAGGCCATAATCGCAATTAGAAAAATAGCAGAAAAAAACAAACAAAATTTTTAATAGAAACTATAATCACAATGTAATGCATTATAAACCCATCCAAATCGGATGCTAGTGTGATGGCTTTTTACTTCTAATGAGACTCATCCAAATCGGATGCTAGTTGTATGTGCTATAACTATATTATTTCGGACTTAGATCTAGCGATTATGGCAGATGATGCACAAAATTTAGATATTTTCAAAAATGTTCTGAGTGAAACATCTTTATATTATAAAGACTTTGATTTTAGTGTATTTGTTTCCTAGTTTTGTTTATCTAATGAACTTACAATACAATTCTATGATAAGTGTTCGAAAAAGTTCGTTTACAAATTGTAACAAAAATAAAACACCTTTTTCTTATATTTAAAAAGAGCTTTATTAAACTAAGAATGTGTTGTTTGAATCGACATCTTTTTGCTTTTTTTGCGGAAAAGGCACTATTCCATAAGTGTAAAAGTTATAAACGAAAAACTGATTCAATTGCGTTTTGTAGGCCTCTACGGAATTAAATTAAATTTACACTATTAAGCAATTTCTGCAGAGATCAAAATAAATGACAACCTAAAGTTACAAGGCACGGGCTATAGGTGGATACATATAAAGCTTCCCAGCAAAGATCCATCAGTATGTGTTCTTTCTGTTAATTGATTCTGACCGTTTTAATTGGACTGCTTGCTTCCATCGTGTTAATTTTCAACAATAGAGTTCAGGATCAATCGTTTGATTAGGTTGTAGTAACTCATAATGAGCAATTCTCTTTCAATCCTCCAGACACACGGCATTATCTTTCTCTCTGTCAACTCTGGCATTGCCACCGTCTGCCAAGCTTTTTCGCACATTATTGTCATATATTATCCACTTTTTATCGCCCGTAATTATTCGGATCTATCAAACAGGCTATATTACCAGATGCGTTACATTTTAAAGCAATTTGGAAATAAAATTTTTGAACACCAATATATTTGACTGCCAAGATTTTTCTTAAAAATAAAGATTTTGCAATGTTTAATCTGGTAACCCTAGATTACTAGATGTTGGCATACCAGAGGTATATATTAGATAGAGCACGGATATATTGCCACGCACGACGTTCTCTTTTCAGCTAATAAGTGCTCGACATCTGCAAAATGTCTTAAATAATTAAATTAAATGTCTTTTAATCTGTTGGGGGTAAAAAGCATGCTGGTCAGTGCGTGCAAAGGTATTTTATAAGCTTCAGTTAATATAGAGAGATTCAATGGTCAAGATTTACCTTGATTCGGATATCATGTGCCGATCAGTGGGCAAATAGGTTGGTTAACCAATTGAAATCACATTTATTTCTGATTTAGATATCAAACATCAAACTAAATGCTTCCCTTTCAGTATATTAGACGATATCCTAGAATCGTCGTCGCTGCGATTTTAAACATATGCAACACTGCTCCTCAGTGATGAAATATTTGGGTGGGAAATACACAATTCCTCCAAAACCTATATTTTTCGACATAGCCATTATTTTATAATTTATTGTAATTGTTGCAAATCTGATAGCTTTTTCTTAGCTTGCCATGGTGTATCTATGGTGTTGGTTTTCTAGAGTCGATTTTCTATTAGTCCTAGAAAAACAGTAAGCTAAGGCGAGCTTAGAGGTAGGAAGGTAAGAGGGTATGGCAGCCTCGTTAAATCAAGGTGTACTTGAGCGCACATTACAGGCCGTTGTAATACCACATAACGAGCTGTCCCTGTGTTAGTCAGCAGATTCCTGATAATCAGTCGGAGAGGCCGAACAGAAGCACAATTCCCTAAATTAAGTCGGAAACCAGTCTGACAGCCCACTGAACCTGACACCAACCTGATTTCAAGGATCGATAGTTCCGATAAACCATCCACTGTGAGAAGCCTCCGCCGAGCGAGAGACGGCCACACTCTTCTCCTCTTCAGCCGATTTACAGCCTCGACAGAAGTCATTCGCATGTAAGCGCAGCCTTTGTGAGTGCCTACCCATGACGCTATGACCTGTGAGAATAAATACAGCAGAGGAGATGCTCCAACCATGCAGTTTAAACAGTCGATTTGTACGCTTCCTATTTAACCTGGGCCAGGTAAGTCTGGCAATAAAGCAAGAGTTATCCTGCAGCCAGGCGTCCAACAAATACTTCTGCCTAGTAGACAGCTTAACGGAGGTAAGAGGTACACCACCCTCGCCTGCGGGTGGATGTTCGAAAGTATGCTCGCGAGTGGACGCAAAACTGCTGTGATAGTATCCCAAGGAAATCACGGCTGTCCCGAACAAGCTAAGTGTTGAAGACCACACACGAAAAGGATCTGATCTCTACCTGCCTATCAGAAAAGATTACCTACTAGGAATCACAACAACAAGGCGAGTTTATAAATCCGCCCTGATATAAACTCATTATCGATTAACAAAAAATAAAATAGCTTCATACCCATGGTGAAAAAAATTAAAAGATGAGCTCGAGACAGTACTGTTGCCATATTGTTTTTGCTGACGTCAAGTACAATAAATTTTAAGTACAATAAATCCTTGATAATCCGAACCTCGCTAGTTCGTTCCATTTTGTAGCCTATAATCCGGCTTGATTGCAATTTTATAATCCGGATTGTATTCAAACTGTAATGTAAAGTTAATCTCTTATTTGTTACTCCAAAAAAACATACGGTTATGTTCTCAAAAATTTTTAATTTCGAGTTTCAATACCAATTAGTTAAAATACACTTTAGGGTTAATAAACCTTTTTTAGAAATTCTTATTCAAAATCAGTATTTTAACTAAAGTACACTAAGGTTTTTTCATATTTATTTTATTTCTCATTTACAATATGAAAAATACAAATTCATACAAACTGAAAATTTTATTTACTTGAATTTCGTTATTTTTCTAAAAAATTATAATTAAAATACTTTTTGTATATTTCTTTTAAGAAAGAAAACTGTTTTGATCCAATATCGTACCGTATTTTATTTGTATTTTTTATTTGCATTTTTTATTTTTTTGCTAAGAAAACATCATTTCTGAAAAAAAGTACGAATGTTGATTTGGCACACTGTAAATTATAATTTGAAAAAATTTAACATTTTGTCATAATTGAGAAAATGTTGTATTTATAAAGCAAAAAATTTATATAGTATGTATCTTCTTGATATCGTTATAACGGGGAAAATAAAATTTCGTTAGTTTCTAGCCTGCGTCACCAAGCAATCGCTTTCTAATTTCGTCATTTTCTTTTAAAAATAAAATGCGACGGTAATATGTACTGCGCTCTATCTTTTCACTATATCTGATTTTAGCCATTGTAAAACAACTACATAACTAAACCAATAAAATTTGTATTCTTTTCTTACTTTTGAATAATATTTCGCAGGTCACTTTCAATTTTTTAATTTTAAAGTAGGTTCCATCTTAATTGTTTTGACTTTATTTACTTCTTCTTCAACAGGTATAAAGTCAAAACAAGAACATCATTATCATCATCATTTCCATAATACCAAGTGCTATTGTAGAATACTGCGTCTTTCCGGTCTATAGCTTGTTCAGCAGACCTGCTGCCTTCCTAATGCACAAGCAGATCTGAAGCCATAATAGTGAATATGTCACCCAGCGAAATCCTATGTCTACCTAAATATTTCTATCTAAGCCTACCAAGTACCACACAATATGTGTTATGCTGTCTCTGATGTCTGTGAGCGCAGTGTACAAAACATCCACATCTGTGACCGCCATTCTCTTCAGATGCGCTCTTAGTTCACAGTGGCATATAAGAAACTCCGTTAGGAGCTTTAAGTCCGTTCTGCCAAATTTAGGAACCTCAAAATGACGCTCAAATTGCATACCAGTGTTCCAAGCATCCGGCATTTTACCAATCCTTGATTAGATTGAGAATGGTAGCCAGTAGTGCTGCACATTAAGACTCCGGGCCAATATATGTATGGTGTCACGGAACCTGAATAAAAAATGTGACACCACGCGTAGTCAGTTTTGTTTTGTTGTATAAGCAATATTATTTAAAATTTTTTTTTTCAACAATGAGGTGTTCAGTCTCGCACAATACGTTTGATAAGACCTTGTATGCGATATTATTCAGACTAATCCCGCAGTGGTTTGCGCAGATAGCGGGATCACCCTTCTTATGAACTCAGCAAAGCGCGCTCAGGTTCCAATTGCTTAGCATGTATTCGTCCGACCATGTTTTGCAAAGTAGCTGGTTGAATAGCTCAGCTGACAGTCCATCGGCTCCAGCGGCTTTGTTGTTCTTCAACCGCGATATAGCTATCCCTACCTTACTACTGCTACATTTTAACCTTTTTAAAACGTTTGACTTCGTTTAACTTGTGTTAAAATAAAATAAACACCGCTTTATTTATTGTTTTACAGTTGTATTTATTTACTTCACTATAACTTTTATACTGTTTGTCTTAATACAACACTTAATATTCGTTTATACAAGTTTTATTTCCGCTTTAACACTTTATTTATTGACGGCCAAACGATATCTAACTATATATAGTTATATAAATAATTGCCTACAGTTTGGAAGGTTCCGGAAATATCGACCATCTTCTATTTTCATATCCGTTAATTACAATGTAACGTAAAGATGATCGATTTGGCAGTGCAGCCAAATTATCAGAGTGACTCATATCTACCAAAATTTTGGCATTTTTTTCATTTTCGTAACACTGCCTCCCACTTAAGCCTGTTCGTCCCGAATAGGCTCATTATCTTTCTTCCCATAGCTCGCAAGTCGCTCTAGATGTACCACTTTCATTTTAGATCGCGGGTTATTGTTCTTCTGTTTTCTATATACTACATCGTTTAACCTCTTGACTACCTTATAAGGTCGATCCCAGTTAGTTTGAAACTTGGGAGATAAACCTTTCTTCCGTGTAGAGTGGGTTGTAGAGTAAAACCAGTTGTCCCTCATGGAAGCCCTCCTTATTTACTGCATGATCATATCTGACTTTCATGACCTTTGACCTGACCTTTTTAATTCGTGAGCGCACAAATTTGTGAAGTTCATTAAGACTCCTGTTTTTCAGCAATGTTTGAATTCCAAATTACAAGGCCAACGTGAGAGAGCATTAGCATTTCCATAATTTTATACAACTTCGTGTTCAAAGCTAGTGTCATAAGCCTGAAGGCGCTCAATCCAACGTGCCCGCTGTCCTTCAAGGTTCTTAAATTGCAACAGCCACCTCAGTGCGGAATGATCAGTCCTTAGGAGAAAGTGTTTACCATATAGGTACTTAGGGTATTGTTTCATGCATTCCAGCACTGCCAGTAGCTCACGTCGAGTCAAACAATAATTTCGTTCAGGATTTGACAGCATGCGACTATAGTAGCCCACGACTTTTTCTGTTCTATCGACAACCTGTGGAAGTACACCATCAATACCATATCCACTGGCATCATTGTCAAGACCGGTACAGCACACAATAGGACTTCTTCCTTGTGACTCTTCCCAATGATAGGCATCGGATTGCTTGGTGAATTTATGTAAGCTTGCTGCCACACGAAGCGTCTGTAATATGTGCAGAGTCCCAAAATGCTACGTAAGTCATGAAGATTCTGTGGGCGAGGCCAGTCCTTTACTGCTCGTATTTTATCTTCATCCGTAGAAATGCCATCTGCTGCAACTAGATGCCCCAAATATTTTACCTGTTTTTTGAACAATGCACATTTCTTCACACTTAATTTTAGTCCAGCCATTGATATTCGTTGCAGAGCTTCTGCCAAGTTTTGGAAGTAAACTAGGCAAGAAGTAAACTAGGTAAGTCTTCCAATGAAGTCCTTGTCTGCGATCTCTACCTACCAATACCCGCTTTGTAGAGAACCATTTCGTTCCAGCTAGCGTGTCGAGCATATCGTCAATCCTTGGTAGCAGGTAGCTGTCCTTTTTAGTGACATTGTTTAGCTTCCTGTAGTCTACGCAGAATCTGGTACTGCCGTCTTTCTTTTTAACTAAGACTACAAGTGAGCTCAAATGACTCGATGATGGTTCAATTACACCACTCATCTCCATTTCATTGACCAGCTCCTTGACCTCATTATACTACGTCAGAGGTATACTTCAGGGTGCCTGTTTTATCGTTCTCGCTTCGCCAGTATTGATTTCTTGTTTGACTATAGCTGTTATACCTTGCTTTTTATTTTTCGTAGCTAATACGCATGCGTACTTCCTAAGCAGCTTTTTGGCTTTATTTCTTTCTGAAGCTGCTAGACCTGCTACCCATTTTTCTACATTTTCATCAAACACCTGTTGATCGTTGGCTGACATATTGGCAGGTTCCGGCAATTGTTCACTGCTTATTACCGCCTCTACTGGGGCACATTAGCCTACTACGGTGGTTTCACAAATTAATTGTTCGTGGCTTAACAGATTGAACACTCTCACCGGGACTACTCCTTCTTTGTTGGACTTAACGAGAGCCTCTGCTGATAATGAGTGCGTGCTAATTCTACTACCCTCAAGCGGTTGTCTTTACAATCTCCTTCCATACGCATCTATATCAATGACTCCATCTGAGGTGGTAGTTTTTGTTGTTTGACAGCAACTAACCTTCTGGCGTGCACTTGATGATGGTATCCTACGTCAAGAGGTATATCTACATTACGCCGACTCATTATCTGTTGCCCCATATTCAAATTTATGCCATGCATAATTAAATCGGCACCAATGATAACCTAGTCTACGATATCGGCGACAATAAAAATATGGCTTACAGTAATGTTCGCTATAGTCACTTTCACCTCAATTTTTCGGTAGACGGTGGCAGGCGCCCAAGTAGCTGTTCGTAGTCTGATATTATTAAGTTTCTCACAGTTTTCCTTAACTACATCGGGTCTGATTATAGACTGTGTCGCACCGGTGTCTATAGAGAAGGTGTGTTGTCTGCCATTAATTTAACCGCACGCTGTAAGGTTGCTGTTATTTTTCTGCATCACAGTTATGCAGATTGTGGGGCCCCCGCCTGTGAGAGCTAGCTCTTTCCCCTCAGAGGTAGCTTGATTTAGCTTAACGGGAACCCTTTTTTTGTTTGATGGTTTGGCCCGTTTATTATTCCGCAGTGGTGAGACGGATATCGACCCTTTGCGCGGCGCTTTACAGTTTCCGTGGAAGTTGCCGCTCTTTCCACAGTTAAAACATAATAATTTTGATTTCTGCTCAGCTAGAGCACTCTTGACCACCTCCTCTATTTTGTTGATTTCATTCTCCTTCTCTGCCACAACTTCCATATTACGCACCTTGTCTATTTGTGGTTGTAATATCGTGCGAGCAGTCTCCTGCGCAAGTGCGAAAGCAAAGATTGTTTTTTTTTGTGAAGCACATACAGCTAGCTTAACATCGGGGTCTCGTATGCCGTTAACGAAGGCTTCGGTCTTAAGATGGTCTACTAGTGGATGATTTTCTACTGGATAGGTAAGCTGCACCAACCTCTCCATTGCAAAGGCTTGAAGCGACTATTAGCCTTTTGCATTCGGCACCTTAACTCCATATGATACAAATGGCGTTTGCGCTCGTTGCCAAATTTACGCTGTAGCGCCACCATTAAATAGTTGTAGTTGTTTCTGCAGCTGGCAGGCATGGTTTCTAAAATTTCTGCTGCAGCACCTTTTAACGCTAAAATTAGTTCAATAGCCCTTTCTTCATCGTCCCATCCGTTTCTTCTGGCAACTGGTTCGAATTGGAATTTAAATACGGATAGGGGTGAGCTACCATCAAAGCAAGGACTTTTTATTCTGCTAGAAACTTCTGGTATAATACGCACTGGTTACGGTCGTTGGCACTGTAGACTGGGTATTTTCTCTTCTATTACATTAAATTTTTCGTCAACAGTCTTTTCTAGATTTGTCACTTGCGTTGACGTCATCAAACCTTTTCCTTACCGTCTAATATATTTCTTGCACCTTCTCTATTATTGCACTCGACACTTCTTCAAATTTCTTTCCAATTTTTGTCAGAAAATTCTGGTTTTCGGCTCTAAAATTGCACGCACCTCTGCCAAAATCTTTTGATTCGCAGCTCTAGAAGTTTCATGTGTTATGGCTAATACTTTCATTTTTTCCATCAAAGCTGCCAGCAATGAGTCCATATTAGTTGTTGATATAGGGACACTTAGGATCATTCTCATCGTCAGATTTGTGAATATCGATGTCTATACAGCGTTTCTGAAATTCATCATTTAGTTCCCGTTTCCGCCGTGTTTAACAGTAGATCTTAGGTTTTTTGCAGAGCTAAAGGAAAACTGAGTAGTCGTACGCAGACTTTTGTGGACTGAAGAATGCAGTTTTTAACTTTTTTTTAATTTTTTCACTTTTTTATGGAATATTACAATATTAAAATAAATATATGGAGTGTTTTGGTTATACTCATATTAAAAAATGCAGTTTTCAATGTCGTTCGTAGACTTTTGTGGATTAGTGTATGTGTCTTTTACGCCAATAATAAACCGCCTAAAAGAAAAATCAAAATAAACAATGTAAATTTGACAGTTGCCAGCTGGTCGGATTATTTCTGAAAAAAAAAACAATCAGATAATGGTGTCATAAAAACTATTTCGGTTTTGCTCTACTAAATATAATTATGACCCTAAAAAGCTTAGTGAAAACCTCTGAAAGCACTAAAAAATAAAAATATAATTCACGATCAAAAAATTGATCGTCAGCGTTCAAAAGGCTGGTTTTATTGATTGAAAATACGAATGAGTCTAAATACAAATATTGCCATAATATGAATACAAGCATAAATCTCCTTTTTTGCTTTGTTAACTCGATCCATCATGCTTTTTAGCGCTGGATATGATCTTGTACACGGCCCTAAAACAAATCGGGGACAATGGATATACCACAATCTTTTCACTCGTGTCCCAGGAATGTTTTCATTTAAATATAGTCACTTGTTGTACGTTTGTCGAATTTTTTTTTTTTTTTTTTTTTGCTAAACACTATGTGACGTCTTTTGCATACGATAACATTAGTAAAAACCCCAATCTTTTTCGTTAAAAAATCCAAATTCTAAGAAACTCCAATAATTTCTTATTTTTGGAGACATTTTTTTACAGCAAAGACATCAGGTAAAGATTTTTTTTGTTGTTAGCGTTGTAATGTGTTGGTCTATTTTAAAAATTATGACGTCCAGAAGTCCTTAGTAGGTACAGTAACGGGGGTGTGAAAAAAAATATTGTTACGTTTTAACCTTTTTAAAACGTTTGAGTTCTTTTTAATTGCGTCAAAATAAGATAAACACCACGTTGTGTTGTTTTCCAGTTTTATTTCCTCACTTAACAGTATGCAATTATAACTATACAGTCTCCAACTTATTTGCACTTAATATTCGTTTATACAACACTTTTATTTACGCCCAAACACGACTTTACTTTATGACTGCAAAACGATAAATGAACTGAACTAATGCATAAGGCGCCACCTTCTATATACAACAGACTTTACTTCCGAATATTCTTGTACTTCTTACAACATTCGATTTCCGTTAATTTCAAATGTAACATTAAAAGATGGTCTAATTGGCAATGCTGCCAATACACAAATAAGTACAGCATTGGTGACACATTAACAACCTTGACACAACCTAATAGACCAAAATCTCACAATACAGTTTTAAAGGCACTGATGTAGTGTATCTATTTTTTAGGCATTGTTTATTTTTGTAACAAATAAAAAAAAGATGTTAACTTTTTTTCTACTTTGAAATTTTAGTTCTTTTTTTTATTGTATACATCTAATGTTTGAGAGTCAGCTGATTTATTTTGTTTATTGTTTTAAGTAAAAAATAAGTGCTGTGCTACCGTAAAAGAAATAAAAAATAAAATAAAATTATTTTACTCTATATCCAACAACAAAATTCTTACAACAACTAAAGTTACACAATAAAACGAAATTTATCTGTTTTTACGCGTTAAAATAATGTATACGAGAAGAAACCTATTCCACAAAAAAGAATGAAATGGAATTATATAATTTTTCTTTAAAAGTTCTGTCGAGTACAACGAGAACCATAATATTGGGTTTCGGATTTATAAAATTTTTTATTAATTTGTGTAAAAATTAAAGTATTATCAGAAAAATAACACAGTTTAAGTAAAAATTACAAAAAATCTGCATACACTCGTTCCGCATGTTCAATCGTCGCTGTTTTAATGCCGAATAAAAGCAAGAGCATCCATTGCACAACGTGTTTCTTTCGTTATTGTTTAGCATATAACACACAAACAGATATTTACACACGTACAATGCAATCAGTTTCGGTCAAAACGTAAACAAATAAAAGTGAACGAAACTTGAAAAGTTTGTTAAGTCCATTATAGTTATACGCATTTTTTTTTCTCTTACGACCAGCACTCAGGTGATAACCCCTACTCATGCAGTGCATTGTGCTGGTACTAGGAAAATAGGTTGATGGAAAGGAGGATGGATAGAGTATGGACGCTCGATTTAAATTTGCTCACGTCGTAAGTGGCAGGAAAGACATTCGCAGGAAGATTGTTTCACAAACGAGCAGTTCTACCAAAGAACGAATTCTCCCCATAAAGCGTTGTGCGATTCACTGGACAATCAACTACAAAGGGATGAGTTCTACGAGAAATACAAGTACTACGTAATTTCTTCAGGACACATTCCGTTATAGTACCAATAGAACAATGAAACACACGCCATATTTGATTGTGTGTATTCGCACAGTCGTTGAAGCTAGCCTACGCCTATTATGTTTGGGCCTTCAATGTTATCCAATCTTCTTAAAATTTAGTACACATTTACAATTAAACTTCGATATAACGAATCCGAAGGGGATTGAAAAACCCTTCGTCACAGCTATTAATTCGCTATACCTATGTGTCAATGAAACCTTTTTATAACGAAATTTTAAGAAATAGGAAAAATATTCGATATAACTAAGATTCGTTTGTGTTTATTTTTTTATTTTGCAACATTTTAATAAAATGTGTAATTTTTGTTTATTTACTCCATTTCTTCTGAAAATGAATGAATAATTTTGATTTTTATTGGCATTCATGCAGGTCTCTAATATAGAGGCTTTACATATGCAACTTGCAAGTATTTTTAGATTTTAAAACGCGGTTTCGCTAATTTACTTCATTTTGACTTCGTTGTATAGATACTTTTGAATGAATACTTTGTTATATAGAGGTTTTATAACATAGAATGCATTCGTTGTAGCATTTGTGTATGAACAACTTTGCATTAAAAAGGTGATTTCAAGGGACTCAGAAAAGTTTTCGTTATCGCTATAACGAAGTTCAAGATTTAGGTCTTTATATCGAAGTTTCACTGTATAATTTGTATATTACCAATATTCGGGTCGTAAGCAGTCATATGAAAAGCAAATCTTTGGAAAAAATAAACACCCTAATGTACAGTGTTCCATTATAACTTTGATCCTTTCATATCTAATTAAAAAATTAAATGATCTTAGTGATTGTCTTTATAAAAAATATACTTTTTTGACAACTTCTAGGGTGTTTTTAAATTTAAAAAATAACAACACCTTTTCCATGTACAACTTTTTTCTACATAATTTTACACACGCCATCTATTTTTATACCGCATTTTAACAACAAAAATAGTTGTCAACTTGTGCGTGGTCATAGCAACTGAAATATTCAAAAATATAAACGTCAATAAAAACGTAAAAATTTATTAAATTAACAAGTGACAAAATGGAAACGAATACGTCCGCTGCAAGTTATTTCAATGTATTTATAACAGGACAATTGGAGTCAGCGATATTTCCATTAGGTTCTGAAGCATCGGAAATATTTTGTCGCTATGAAGGTGTAGCTGGTCCAGATTGGGAACTTGTCAGTGGTCCCAAACAGAGTATAACACAATTTGCTTCCAACTACTACGGGAATTTTAATGATCCCATCGTATTTAATATGCCTATTGAATTGACATACCGTAGTACGAATTCTTTCGGATGTATGTGTGTGTTTCTCTTTCCAAGAAATTCATTTGGTAATCTTTTCTACTTTCCAACTTGTGTTTTTAGGGCCACAACTGCTTATATCCATATACGGTAAAACACTTTGGAATATAGAAACATCATTAGGATACAGTCGCGTTCATATACCCATAATTGGAAACAATTCGAACCATAAAATAAAATCACCAATTTTGAAACCTAGATGCAGTAATGCCATGGCCGACATTTCAACTTGGATAACGGGACGCAATCCTGAATTAAAAGATGTAAAGGTTTTACTGGACAACTCAAAAAGTAAAGGTAAGAAAACGGCACAGAAACGTTACTTTAAGTAATAATTGCCAAATGTTAATCTTATGGGTTGATTATGGATATCAACCGAACTATAGTTACGTTGCCAGTTGCTGAAAATTCCATTACGTATGGCAAAGACACACTAGCATGGTATTTCTTGCGGCTGTTAATATTTGAGGTGAGATTACGTGTTTGTATGAGGAGAAAGTAAGGGTTTATGTAGACAGCCAGGCGGCACTGAAACCACAGATAGAACACGATGTGAGATCTAGGCTGGTTAGCGACTGCAGGACGGCCTTAGAGGGCCGTTGGACCAATGTCTCCAGATTGTGTTGGTTACCGGGTCACTGCAGTATCAACGCCAACTTAAACTGTACTGGGTTCGACAGACAGATTTTTGCCTGTACAACAGTCATTGAAACCACCGATAGGGTATCTCATTAGGACGGCCCATGGTAACAGGAGTAACTACAGAATAACCAGGGCCCAAATTGGACGACTAAATTGCAACTCAATTTTTCCTGGTTTTAAGTAGGGAAACACTTAAGGCTGTAATAGGGATTGTTACGATTAATTAATTATTTTTTCGGCAACTTGCAACGCAACCTAAGTTCGACCATAATCGACTTATTAAACTAACAAATTCTATTGTTACTAAAGCCCATAACTTTTAAAGTGTTTAATTAACACTATATATATATTAAAATCAGTATAGTGTCAGTTTGTTATAAATAAAAACATCATTTGTTTTAGTTGTTAGTCCCAATATGTATGTTGAGCGTAATTTCGGAAAATATGCGTACAGAATATTTAGTATACTTTAAGGTCTGATTGCTAGGTAGGTGCTAGGTAGCGGTATTTTTTTAAATTGGTTGTATTTTACAGATAAGCTTCTGAAAATTATATTAGGTGTTTTCCATTTTTATTTGCATAGTTTGATAATTATAAGCAACCTTAAAGCATAATATCGCAAGTTTATGCATACACAAGATAAAAAAAAAATCAAAGATTTTTATAATTCAAACC
The DNA here is from genome assembly GCA_023159175.1 of Wohlfahrtia magnifica. Taxonomy (NCBI): domain Eukaryota; kingdom Metazoa; phylum Arthropoda; class Insecta; order Diptera; family Sarcophagidae; genus Wohlfahrtia; species Wohlfahrtia magnifica. Next base: position 2,113,624 of record JAKWBJ010000486.1, on the reverse strand, counting down.
GAGTTTTAATAAAAGTTTTGATATCCCAGACGAATAAGAGCTTCATAAGGTTGTTTTGGCATTGAAGCAACCAATTTTTTAGAGTAATTGTAGCTTTTATTTTTCTTCCGCTATTTAGTACCGTTCGGAGAATTTTTTTATATGCTTTTACTCGAGTTTGTATTCTCCTTTCTAGTAAATCTCATAAATATTCCATGTGACTTAAGTCCGGTTAGTGCGTTGGAGGAGTTAATTGACAATTGTTTTCTACAATATACAACAATCAAATGCTTTGTATTGTGTGCAACAATTTATATCAATGGATTAAATTCCACATAACTTACCTGAGTCTTTGCTTGTCATACAACCCCATACCATCACATCTCTATTAGTATAATATGTTATTGATCTTAAGTTTTTAGTAGGCAATCAGCACTTTCAAGGCTTTCTCTACAGAAGGTGGTGTGCTTTTATGCCAAAAACTACAGTGCCTCATCCTTAAATAGAACTTTTTTCAAACTGGAGGTTTGTTTTTCTCAACGAAAGCAAGTCTTTTTTTGACTATTGACTTATTACATAAGAAGCTTCTTCCGTGCTTTATGGCTTCTGTAGTAGACCTATTTCAAAATTCTGCGCATAGTATCTTTAAAAATTTGTTTATCAAATTGTGTATTTAAATTTTTAGCTACCTTTGGCTCTTCTAATCTGATATTCTGCGTTTTTCAATACAAATCAAAATTTTCCCCGTTTGGCAAATTTGATATTCTGAGTTTCGATTCGGTTCAGTTTCTTTCGATTTTATGTATTCTGCATTACGATCGCAGTTACGTTTTTCTAAGTTGTTAAAGATTCTTCCGATTATTGCGTTTTTAGTCAAAATGTATCATATTTTTATTATATATATTCTTATTATATATTATTTATTATTTATTATTATTATTATTTATTATTTATTATATATTATTCTGAATATAGCTGTTTTAGAAGCTTTTTGGGTTCAAAGTGCCATAATATTCAAGAAAAGGCGACCAAAAAAAAGAAATTAAAATTGATGAACGTAAAATTATAGAATATATGTATAGTAAATATATATATATATATATATATATATATATATATATATATATATATATATATATATATATATATGTATATACTATACATATATTCTATAATTTTACGTTCATCAATTTTAATTTCTTTTTTGGTCGCCTTTTCTTGAATATTATGGCACTTTGAACCCAAAAAGCTTCTAAAACAGCTATATTCAGGGGTGTCATAGAACCGAATAATGTCAGAATTGGATTTAAAAACGACACCAAAATTAATTTGGTGTCATTAAATCCAAGATTATCGGTTTTGTTTTCGAACTTAATAAGTATCGGTTTTAGGTGCCACAGAATGTCTTGTTATTGGTTTTGATATTGGAAATAAATCAAACGGCAAAAGGTTATCGGTTTTCAAATGTATGTATGTTTATATTATAGAATAAACGATAACGCATAATTATATTAATATATGAGTTTGTATATGTAAACATGAGAATACGAACTCCATAATCATGGATATTATGGATGATATCCAAATTACGAAACAATCCTCATAAGGATGTGAATGGATAAAGAACCAAAATGTATATCAGTACTTTGTTGTTGAATTGTAGTGCCGATCTAGATAAATGAAATCATATATAACGGGGTTTTTTTTCTGCTAAAAAAAATGTTGCACTTCGTTTGTTCTTTGCTACAAAACGTATTCAAAAATTAACAAATATCAAAAATGTTTGAAGACATCATAGTTAGAGATAGACACAGCACCTTCTTGTATTACATTTTGTAGAAAAGTAAAGCAAAAAATGTGAGGGCATCAAAAATCAACATTTTTGCTACTTACCGAAAATTACACTACGTATGGTAGCTGGCAACTAAAAATCAATTAATTAAAGATGCAAATGCTAAAAGTCAACCTCGCCAAAATGTATCTATTTTTAATAAGGAACACACTAAAAAAAAGGAGCAGAAATCAGATAACACCGGCCGACCGACGTTTTTTGATAAAGACTGTAGGAGAAAACTGGAATCGACTGAAAATGTGGACGAGCTGTTAAAACTTGCAAAATAAAAACATCAGCAACTAGCAGCAGGTTAAAGAAATTGAGTTTTAGAACGGAAAATTTGTTCTTTTGTTGTGTCTAACACCATAGGATATGCGTATTTATTATTTATTATAAACTGCAGTTTTCAATATTTTCAATAAATAAATTGTATATTTTATCAAAAAAAAAAATATGTATAAACAAATGCACAAATGTAAACAGCTGTTTCGAACATTGGATTTATTTAAATTCGAAAATAACAAAACCGACTTGGTTTTGTGACACCAAATGAATTCAATATTGGTTTCCGAAAACGACAAAAAGTAAAACAGACTAGGATTCTATGACACCCCCGATTGATGTTTTTAAAGAGCATGGAACTTCAGTTTTATGGTGTCATTCAATGACAAAAAATGACAAACAAAAAATCGATTATGGATGGCAACAGAACTTCAGTTGCGTTGCCGAACTAGAAATTTGTTGTTGCCTAAATCGCAATTGGAATTAATAGATTTTGCAGGTTGTCATACATAATGCAATTTTCGGCAACTGACAATTTTTTTGTGCAAATTAAAGGTAGTGCTGGCGCCAATTTGTATGCATTAATAGTAAATTTTTTTTCTGTGGTAAAAGTTTGTCGCCGTGATGCATTTACGAACAGGCCCTATTACGCATATTTATGCGACCTGGTCTAAATTGCCGGTAAAACCTTTTTGAAACTTCCCTTTTACTTCAATATTTAAATAATGGAATTTTGTACAAATTTTACTAAATAAATAGAACGTAACCCAATATAATAGATTTGTTAAAATTTGTAGAAATATATGTAGTTTGGAAACAATTTTTAAGAACAGAATTAGGTACTCCATAGGGACAGGTGAATTTTGTGTAGGACTTAAGTCCGATAGTACAGTTTAATTAGCACCAAACGAAATATCAGGCCTGTTCATGACTTATGTATCTGTTTAAAACATTACTTTATTTTACTCAAAGTTTGCTTATGCAAATAAGGCAGTTCTGCCGCAAATTTATCGGCATGTCCGTAAATGCATTACAACACTGCATCATATTTAGTGCTTTAAAACAACCTAAATTCACCATCTTCAAAATTTATTTGTGTAAATAAAAGGTGGCGCTGCCGCAAATTTATATGCATCATTTTATTTTGTGATAAAAGTTTGTCGATATGCTGCATTTACGAACACGTCCTTTTTTACTCTATGGGGGAGATTTGTACATTGTAAGGAAAGGAAGTTCGTTTTATTAAAAGAAAAAATCCAAATAATTATATTCACCCCTATCATGAATAACATGGGAAATTTCTATTCCCATGGAATTTTCATTCCCCTCGAAGGGAAAATTGCTATCATGAATATCCCATTAAAGTTTTGTTGCCTTTTTACAAGCTATCATTTTACGTTGAATGTTAATAAAAATAAATAAATAAAAAGTGGGTGAATTTTTTAAAAAAGTAAAATTGACATTTTTAAAAAAATTAAAAGTAATTAAAATTAAAACAAACTCCTGCAAAGCAATTACAGTAGAATCTCACAAATTCGAACCGTCCAGAAATTAGAACCGGCCATGTCAGTGTATTGGACGCTCTGAAATTAGAACAAAAAGTTCTAATTTCTGAAAATTTTATTACTATTTTTTATTTTAACTACAAATTATTTTTTTTTTTTCGCTTATTAAAATAAAACGGGGAATCGCGAAGTTATTTGTGGTGTGTACAATTTCGTCATATGAGTGTGAAATTTGATATGCTTATACAAATTTGGTTCAGTTGATGACTGAAGATCAAAGTGAAGTGTTCTACGTGTGAAATTTAAAAAATGCCAAATAAATGTAAAAAATACCTTATCTTTGGATACCAAATTTAAAATATTGAAAGGATTTAATGAAGACGTGAGTGGAAATCATTTAGCTCAAAATGTGACAAAATCTTCCATCAGCTACATAAAGTTAAAAAAAAGAAATAATGGACGCAGTTACCAGAAGCCATCAGAAAGCAAAAACAAAATCTTTGCATAAGGCGGAATATAAAGAAATGCAAAGTGCCTTTATAAGTGGTTCTTAAATCAACGTGAAAAAAACAATGTGACAGGACCTACATTAAAAGCAAAATCTAAGTTCATTTTTAGTGAAGTGTATCCCGATAAAGATGGAAACGCATTTACTGCAAGTGATGGATGGTTTTCCAAATTTAAAACCCGTCATGGAATACGGTTTTTAAAAATTGGTGGAGAAATACTTTCGAGTAATGTTGGTGAGGTCACTCAATTCCTACACAGATTTCGTGCAAAAGTCGCAGAAATGGGGTTATTGGAAACGCAAACATATAATGCGGATGAAAGCGGTCCATTTTTTCGCTGCCTGCCAGATAGAACATTTGTCGCCTCTTGTGAAAAAAGGGCCCAAGGATTTAAAATTCAAAAAGAACGCATTTCGATTTTACTAGGCGCAAATTCTGATGGCTCACATAAATTAAAACCATTGGTTATTGGAAAAGCTAAAAAACTAAGAAGCTTGAGATGATTTGATAACCCACTTCATTATGACTTTTAGAAAAAAGCGTGGATGACCATGACTTCCCGGATATTTAATGATTGGTTTCATAAAATGTTTAGCCAGTGCATATTTTAAGTTCCATATTTTATAATTTTTGTGTTCTACAGATCATTCGTTTTTCTGAAGACAATAATTTGGCCCAAAAGCTCTTCTGCTTGTAGATAACTGTTCCGCCCATGCACCAATTGATAAACTTGAGGAGTGAGGATGGTAACATAATTGCATATATATTGCCACCAAATGTAACAGCAGCAATTCAGCCAATCGATCAAAATCCTGTTAAAATGACAAAACTCATTTACAGAAATAAGTTGCTATCTCAATTAACTGGTGATGGTGGTGATATTGATAAGCTTTTAAAACAGCACTCAATCCGAGATGCAATAAATATTGTTGAAACAATTGGATGAGGTACAACCGACAGTGTTAAAAAATTCTTGATCCAACTTATTAAATTGGGATTAAGGCGATTACGACAGCGATGACAATTTGCCACTAGCACAATTGAATCAACGGAATCAGGATTACAATAAAGTTCTTCAACTAAATCTTGATCTTTTGAACGAAATTCTGCCAAACAATTCCTTAAATATAAATGAAATCGATAAATGGAATGATGCGTTTACTGACGGATCTAATGCAGAGAATAGCGATGAGGAGACTTCAGATAGCAACGATGTCGATATTGTCAACATAACGCCAGCTATTCCTCATTCAAAAGTTCTTGAAGGTATCAAAAATGTTATAAAATGGTGCAAAACCAGTGATATTTTTGCAAGTAAACACATGTCCAACCTTTTGGACATCCATAAGGATATAGTAATATAATATATAATTGAAAAACTATAATATAATTGAAAAACTTTAAAAGTTTCGCTATGAATTGAATATGTTCTATAAATGTTAATGAATAAAAAATGTTTTGTGTTAAAACGAAGCTTACATAACTAGTTTTATTATAATTTTATCATTTTCTGTACAAAAAAGTCCAGAAATACGAACTTTTCAGATATTCGAACTGGCCGGTGCACAAAGTAGTTCTAATTTGTGAGATTCTACTGTATCATGCAAAAAAATTGCAAACGAAAGCTGGAAGAGAAAAAAAAGAATAAGCTTTTATTCAGCAAGATGGGCGCAAAGAAATTGGTAACTATGGCCAAACAGTAACAATTTAAAAATGGCTTAAACGCCAAAAAGTAAAGAAAAATAAAACTAAGTATATATTTATCCCGATGACAAACCCATCGATCGATCAACTTCTATCAAATGAAATTCAAAATCAACAAAACAAAGAACTAAGTGGAACTGATGAAGAGCAAGGTGAGAATGGATTTAATGCCATATTCGGTAGTGGCGAAGAATCTAATAGTTTGGTGGAGGTAGTCGTTTCCGCTGTCGATTATTTTTTTTTTTTTTTTGTGAGCGAAGTTTAAATTTAAAATTCAGCCAACACGTCTCATAAACTACGGGAAATAATCTTTTACTCTGCATTTTATAGTGAACACTTCTAGTCCTATAATAAGTTAAATAAAAACTTTAATTATCCAATAAAAAAAATCAATACTTAAATGATAAATGCAACCCCCCAGCAAAAATGATGTGAACAAATCAATGGGAAAATGGAACAAATTTCGTGGGAAAATACATTCACGATCAGGGGAACTTTTACAGGGCTATCATTCCAAACTGAATAATCAAAAAACATTTGACGGAAAAATTATTCATGATTGCAATTGTGGGAAATGGGAAAACATTTTGAAGTAAAAATTATTCATGATAGGGGTAATTATATGTCAATCTGTTAGAGGCAATGTAACTAAATCCCATAGTACAAGATTCTTGAAATCAAGGGCCTGTTCGTAAATGCAACACTGCGTTTTTAAACGTGTTACGAAATATCATTTTCTTTTGAATAAGCTGTAAGGGTATATACTCTTCATGTTATGCTGTTGTGCTAGCTAATGTCATCTGTAAAACTAAAGTTCAATTGTGATTTTCTCAAAAGAGGATATTTTCACATTGGCCCTTTTAGTTATTCTAAGCTACAGATACTTAGGCACCTGTAATACTACTAAGGCAATCGAATATATAATTTAGTATAGAATTGTGTTTAGCTGCTATTCCATACGGTGCAGTGGATCGATGCATTTTAAAAGACTATTAATGTGGAAGGATCAGAGTCCACGCCACTAAAAAAAAAAAAATTTATTTGCCTGCTAATAATAATATTCACATTTTCAGGGCTATCAATGGAATCATACGGAGAACTGCAACTTATATTAAACGTTTTAACAAGAGGTACAGCACGACTAGGTTTGGAATATTAGAATTATTAAATAAAAATGCAAAATAAAAGTAGTTTGTATAAATCGTCATTTATTTACTTACTTTAATATGTGTGTAAAGTTATAAAAATAAAATTAATTTAAGTATAGTAAAATATCTATCAAATGTCTACAAAATTTTAGACCTGCTGACTTGAACACATCGGTGATGTAGAAGACAACGTCTTTAAGTTGTTGAATTTGGATTGTTCATTATTTGTTGTTAACTTACCTAATATGAAAACGCGTTACATTATAAATGGTAGTTGGCAATTCATGCTCTTGCATAATACCTGCAATGTAAAAATTACAATTCTACGTTAATAATTCTCTAAAAATATATATTTGTTTTAATTAATAAAGCCTGCTCTAAACAAGTCAAATAAATTCATAGCTAACTCCGCATATAAAAACTATATTAAGCTTACAATTATAAGAAAAGAAAAACTCCAAAGAGTGATAAAGTTGATGTACTTTGTTCATTTTCGGGGAAATAAATAAATAAAAATATTAAATAAAAATATTTGACTTGTTTTTGTTTTTCAGATTACGTATTATCATCAATAAATATTTATGTCGGGGAAAGAAGACATATATTAAAAATTATCATCATTTTTGTAATTAAAATTAAATTTACAATTGTTCAGAATTTAAACCTACCATTTCTTCTGGTATTGCATGATTGAAGTTTGGTTATGTATTTTGTAGTTTACAGAAATATAATATAAAAAGTAGTTGGCAATTTATGCTTCTGCATGATATCTGCAATGTAAAAACAACAATTTTACGTTAATAATTCTCTAAAAATATTTTGTTTTCAAATTAATAAAGCCTGCTTTAATTTAAATAAGTCAAATAAATTCATAGCTGACAACTACGCATATAAAGTTGATGTAATGTATTTTTTTTTTCGAGGATTTTTTAATGTAAATCCGCTAAATAAAAATATTTGACTTGCTTTTGTTTTTAGATTACGTATTATCATCAATAAATATTTATGTCGGGAAAAGAAGACATATAGTAAAAATTATCATCATTTTTGCAATTAAAATTTAATTTACAATTAAGGATTTAAACTTACCCTTTCTTCTGGTATTGTATGATTGATTTTTTTTTTTTTTTTTGAGTTGACTCCTGTGTAAACCGTAGAATTTAAATACTTTAAATATGTCCACTTAGAATTGTAGTTTACAGTAATACAGAAAAGAAAGTCCTACTTACAAAACCAATAAAATTATAAAAGTTCAGTTCGTACAAATCAAAAATCAACTCTAGAGGTTATTTTTAGTGAAAAATAAATTTCAATGAATCGAATACAATTAAAAGTGGTATTAAATACTGTTCTCAATGACAAAGAAAAATATTAAATATTTTAAAAAATATTTGGAATTTTTGTCTTAGCAATTTCTTAAAATTTAAATAAAAGTATTAAATTAAAAGATCTAATATAACCAGGTATGTGATGGAAGATGATTTTGATCGAAATTGAAACTGACAATATTTTTAAAGTCTCATAAATCTTGCAACTCTTTATTTATTAAGAGTTTTGTTAATCAAAGCAGTTGTGTTAATGGTAATTAAATAAAAAAGAATTCAAAATTTTGTCAGATTTGCAAATTAGAGCAGTTTGAAATTTCAGTCGATTTCTATCACATACCTGAATATGTATGTATGTATTTACATATTCTAAGTGGACAACATACGCATAAATTTCACCAACTCTGCAATTTCTCATAATCATCAGTTGTTTTAAAATATCCCGCTGCTTTCAAAGGAGCATCAATGATGGAAACATTAATTAATGATATTCATTAATAAATATTATCTGTAAATAAATTAAAATTTTAATAAAATAATTTTGTTTTATAGTTAATTTGTATAATATACGATTTTAAAATCAAAATCAAATTCAGTAATTGGAAGGTTATAATCAATTTAATTTCATAAACACGGACCAATTAATATCATCATTGTTCACAATTCGAAAAATGTATGTAAAAAACTATTTCTAGAAAGTGCATCTAGAAACTTCAAAAAAGTTAGTAGTTGCTATCTCTGTATTATTTTTTAGAATTTCTAAAATTATGTAGTGTTGTGCAAAACGAAAGCAATAAATCTTATAAAAACCAATAATGCTGTTTATTTTCGAAAGTATTTCATTTAGGAAAAAAGTTCTGTAATATGTTTACATTTATATGCACTTAGAAGAACAGGGATGCACACAAGAAGCGAGACACTCAAAATGATAAATACACTGAAGTTAAAATGCTATAAAGTAATAGGTATTCATAAAACATACATAAATTTATGTAGCTTATTATTAACACTTCTAGGTGTACTAAGCAAAGTTTTTGTTTGCTCTCTTCAAAATTTCTTTGAAATTAAAAAACACAGAAATATGCGCTACAAACCCCTTCTTCGTTGACGGTTAATAAGCAACTGAATAATGTTTCTCACACATATGTTTTTTGTTGTAATTATGGCTGCCGTTTGGAATAATGAAAATAAAGCATTTTTTTTTTTTTTTTTTTTTTTTTTGTACAAGGATGTTTTAGCATTGTTAGTTTATTACAATTTCTTAACTTTTTTTATAGAAGAATAAAACAAAAAAATTTTCCAGGAATTATAAAAGAACTATCAACAAATACTGTATGATATATAAATTGAAAGACTATGTAATAAAGGTTAGCAATATAGTTGATTTGGCACATTTTTTTGTTAGGATTTTTTTATTTCTGCAACCCTGGTTGTAATATTATAAGATATAATAATATTGTAGTAATAAGTCGCGAAAACGTAACAAAGTTATAAAAATTAAAGGTACTAACGAAATATTAATTTGTTGCCTTTGTTTTCAACACCTTTATTTGAAGACCTGGATTGTTTTTGTTGATTTTGAAAAAATTTTGAGATAAAGTAATAAATTTTTATGTAATTCTAAGTGCATATACATGTAAATATATTACAGAAGAACTTTTTTCCTAAATGGAATACTTTCAAAAATAAACGGCATTATTAGTTTTTATAAGATTTGTCGCTTTTGTTTCGCACAACACTGTATGTTGTATTTATATATCGTCGTTGCTTCGAATAAATCTGTTATATTACTTTTACTAGTTTTTCAGGATTCGCCGAAAATTTTTATGACTAAAGCTGTTAAAAAATATAATTATAATTTTTAAAAGCTTCAAAGTCTCCCTCTGTTCTTAAAAAAGCTATTTTTGTACCCACCAAATGTAGCAAATTTATAGCAATTCTGTTTTTTAACAGCTTTATAATTCTGTTTTTTAACAGCTTTACTATAAATTTGCTGCATATGGTTGGTACATTTTTAATAAAAAAAAAAAAATTTGTATGTAGTAAAAAATTTTGCCTGTAGTGATTATTTTCAATAGAAATAGTTTTTTTTTAAGAACATAGGGAAGACTGAAGCTTTTAAAAATTATAACTTCTAAACCAATGACAATTATTTAACAAATATAAATGTATAATAAATAATGACCAATAATTGACAGAAAAATTCCTAAAAAAACTACTAAAACGCATATAGCAAAGGAGATATAAGAAGTAGTGGTAGATTCTAAGTGTTATAGTATCTATTCAAAATTTTAAAACTTACTGATATTTGTTGCGTTTAATCCAGAAGCAAATTTTATTAGGTTTGTATCTAAAACGATAAAAAAATATAAACATCAATTAATGAATCAAATTAAAATATACGATGAAAAATACATACAATTATTTTTAAATTAATATTCAGTAATTGGAATTGTTAAAATCAATCTAAATTCATAAACACGGACCAATTAATATCATCATTATATTTTTATTTTTAACCCTCTTAGTCCTTTTTATTGGATTTTTCAATTTGAAAGGCATATACAGGTAAACCTCCTACAACGCGGTGGTTAGGTTCCTAGAAAATTCCGCGTTATAAGAAATCGCGTTATGGGAGATATGAACTCAATACAAAAAAGGGGTTTAGTTCCAAAGTACAAAAAAAAAAATAATCAATAAAATATTGGAATTTGTATAGTATATAGTGTATGTATGTATAGTATAGTGTGCTTAATATAATTTTCTGTATTTATTTGCTAAGTCATAAGAACATACACATTATGTAGTTTAATAAGACTCCATTTATTTAAACAAAAACAAAATAAAATTTCAATTCTACGTGAAATATTCAAGTTGAAAAATTTAATAAATTAAAGCCAAAATAGAACGATAACTTTCTACTCCTCATCACTTAAGATGAATTGTTTCGAACGTTTTGTTCGTACTAGTTCAAAATCTGAGTTCGACCCACTATCAGATTCGGGCAGCCTTTCGACGACTATTGGTTTGAAAAAATTGTGCATTGAAGTTTGTTTGCTCTTACTTCGCAAATCTTTATAAATTTCTTGATAGGGAGTTAAAATTGTTTTGAAGATTTCGTTTAAATATTTCTGCTCTGTCACTTCAAGGGTCGTTCTCGAAAATGTATTCTTTCAACTGCTTTGCCATATTTAAAGCTTTCTCGACATTTTTTAGGGAAAAGTTTTTTTTTACATCGAAAAAATCGTCAGAGCTCACAGTCACAGTCAATGGCAATCGTTATCGGGCCATGTTGAACGAATTTTTGTTAACAAAAATTGAAGAGGAGGAATTAGCAACATTTGGTTTCAACAGGACGGCGCTACGTGCCACACAGCCGAAGCTACACTCGATGTTTTGCGCCCTGTTTTTAAAGATCGCATTAACAGCCGCAGAGCTGATGTCGCTTGGCCACCCCGGAGCTGCGATTTGATACCGTTGGACTATTATTTGTGGGGTGCCGTCAAAGATAAGTGTTACGCAAACAAGCCAGAGACAATTGACGCTTTTAAGGACAATATTCGTGAAGCCATTGGTGAAATACAGCTGCACACAATCTATAATGTGCTTAAAAATTGGACCGATCGTGTAGGCTATTGCATGGCTAGCCGAGACAGCCATTTGAATGAAATTATTTTCCATTATTAACCGGAAAGATTGTACTTTCAAATAAAAAAAGAAATTTGAGAAAATATTCAGTAGTTTTTTTATAGCATTTTCAAAAAAAAAATTATTTGGCGGACCCTATATATAGTATATTAATAGGCTAGCACATTCCTTTGTATAATAAAAAAGTATTTGAAATCTTTTGAAAGGAAATTTTATATCAAAAATTTTAAATAAAATATGTTTCAAAATTCATTTTAAATAATATGAACAGAACATGGTGGTTAATTTTAGAACACTACATTATACACATTAGGGTGGGTGGTCTTTAGTTGTAATGGAATTTTTTTTTCCAAGTTAGAGACTGTAATTCCCCATAAAATGTGTGGTTTTGTGTAAAAATACTTTATGCAAGAAGTTATGGTCGTCGGAAAAAGGGAAGGCTTGGCGCATCGCCTCTCAAGTTGACCCCTTTTTTAAGAAGAAAAAAGTATATAAACTAATAATAAAAAAAAAAAAACATTTCTGTCTCTCTCTCCTAATTTTCAGTTACTTATATACGTACTATACATTTAAACATATGTAATGTATGTATGTGAAAAAATTTGATTTTTATAAACATCGATATTTTATTTATTTATTTCACATCATATTTTTAAACTATAACAAACATTTTTATGGGGAGTTACGCTTATCGAAAAATAAGGACGACTAGATACTAGAATTTGGCTGATAGCGTCAGCCGCTGTATACACTAGTTACATATTAAAATATAATAAGTTATGATTTAAGGAACGTTATTGAGATATATGATCCCAAGTAAGGCTAAAAGGGTTAAGGAATAAGTAAGTCTACATAAAGTAAAATCTAATTAAAATTATTTATGATTTAAATTACACTGTATTGAACTTACTTTTCTTTCCATATTCAGGTAAATTGTTCCTATTGTTTATCTAAAAATAATAATAAAAATATGTTAATAATATAATTTAAAAATAATTACATATCAGAACGATGGATATCGTTAAAAATTAGTTAAATTTGTTTTATAAATCCTATGAGCACACAAAACTAAGTATGTGTGTTGTTCATTAAATTTTCCACTAATGTGTAATTGCTGCTGCTGCTGGAGAAATTTATAAATTATAATATTTCTCTCACGCTATCGGCCACGTCTTGACATTTATTTTGATTAACTTAATTAAATTATTAATTAATTTCATCATAGAATCCATATATATTCTATAAATTTCTTTGTAACACAGATCTAGCCAACGAGTGTTATAAGCGTGTCTTTCTTCGAAATTGAACCTGGAAGGTCGAAACCGGGAAAAAATAGAGCAAGTTAGGTCATACGATTTTAGCATTTTTTTACCCACTAAATAATGTTTTTACCATTACAAATTTTTTTGAAATTTTAAACAGATAGATATAGTCAATCAAAGCGCAAATTTATTTATTATTTTGTTTATTCAGTTTGAGTCAATCACGCATAAATCGCTTTTGTTACAATTTAGAGCAAAGATGAAGTGGAAAATAGGCAGCTTTTTCAAAATTTGATTTCAAAGACTAACTAAAATGTGTTATACAATGCTACTTTTCAAATGTTGCACTTTGAAGGGCTAACAAAGGGTAAAAGGAGAATTGTTGGTCCATAGTTCATTGCTACGAAACACGTAATTATTGTGAAATATGTTGGGACAGATAGTCTTCATACTTTCAACATGCTATTCTTATCAAGAAGGTCCTCGGTTCAATACCAGTCCAGACCATCTTAAAAAAATAAGTTTTTTCAACAGCGTTATCACCTCATAACATTAGCTAGTAACTGGTTGTGAGTATTACTAATATTGAAAACTTTTCTAATGCATCTGTCGTTCGAAGCCAGCATTAAACTGTAGGTGTCTTTCAATGAGTCTAAAACTAGAATCGGATGCAGCTCATTGACTGAGAGAAGTCTCCGTGATCCTTAAGGGAATGTTATGGGAACTAATATATATATATATATATTCTTATCAATTTGCACATTAAGATTAAAAATTAACTTTACAGGAAGAGAAGTCGTGAAACTTTCCATAAAAAATATTTGTTATCGTACATTTAAACAAATATATAAGCGGGAAAAGTCAAAAGTCGTCTTAGCGTTTCTCACAGACATTTGGAAAAAAAAAAACGGATAGGATCGGGAAAAAAAGATCCTATCCGTTTTTTTTTTCCAAATGTCTGTGAGAAACGCTAAGACGGATCGGGAAAAAAGATCCTATCCGTTTTTTTTTCCAAATGTCTGTGAGAAACGCTAAGACGACTTTTAACTTTTCCCGCTGATATATTTGTTTAAATGTACGATAACAAATATTTTTTATGGAAAGTTTCACGAAATTTCTTATTTATAATATACATATGTATATATATACATTTCCGGACGACGCCGGATTGGTAAAGCTAGTCATTTAATAAATAAAATTTTATTTGAACAAACATTATATTGAAAGTTAGTCTATTTATTATTATAAACGGTAACTATATAAAATACCAAACATCCACATATGAGGCAAAGAACGTAAAGAGGTATAGAATACATATAAAACAAATAAGTAATTTTTAGTGTTGTTTTCAGTAATTGGAAGGATAAAATCAAACAAAATTCATAAACACGGACCAATTAATATCATCATATAACAATAGTGAAGGCAAGATTTACAAAACTAAGTACATAATGTAATTGTCGAAAAAATAGTAACCATTACTTTTTGCAAAAATCTACTCGACTTATATACCAACATAATTTTTTTTAATTGTGTTGTTTTGTAAATTTAGCACAATTTTTGGTACTATTGGTTACGTTTTTTTTTTTTTTTTTTTTTTTTTTTTTTTTTTTTTTTTTTTTTTATCAAATATTTACTTATTCTGTCACTCCACTACTGCGAATTTTCGAACTAATTTTAGATCAATAGAAAAACTTACCTTTTATAAACATATACTGAGCAACATGGTAAAAGTAGATCGGTTCCCCATTAATCTGAAATAAAGTAAAAAAAAAAAAAACATTTAATACACAAAGGCAACTTAAGCGTTTTGATCAATTTATTTATTTGGTCAGTACACAATGATGTGCAGCCTAGTAATTAGTCACTGTTTTATCATACGGTAACATTTTATCATCATTTTTTAAGTGATTTAGAAAGAACATTAACCGAAACTTACATATAAATCTTAAAACAAGGCATCCAAACGTGTTGTATTTTATGTCATTGCCACGTGTTGGTTTTTATCTAAAAAGAAATAAATTCATTTAGTAAATTTTAATCAAGCATAAAAATTAAAAGAAAATGAAATTTTGATCAGTACACAATAATGTGCAGCCTGTCAAAACTAGTCATTGTTTTTATTCATACGGTAACATTTATCATCACTTTATTTATGTGTAGATAATATTTTTATAATAAACTTACATAAAATCAAAAAACATTTATTTACAGCAAGGCGCTCGATATCAAGAACTTAACTAAAAATAAAAGAAACAATCGAAATTCTTGTTATTATTGTTATCCAAATCTCAGGAATTTTAAAAGCGTGCATTTTACATTTATTTAATCAGTACTTAATAAACAAAGCAGCCAATATGGTTAGTCATTATTTAATCATACGGTAACATTTTATGATCTTTAATTGTTTGGTATAAATAATCCCATATAATTTTTACAAGATATTTTTGGTTTATAAAACAAATTATAACATTTTTGAAAAAAGTGATACAAACTTACATTAAACATAAAAACTAAATATTACATCAATATTTAGGCGGCACTGTCGTCGGATCAATTTTACGAATACCATTTCAAAGCTGTCTTTTTAATCTAAAAGAATACAAACAAAGACGTTTTTTTCAATATGTATGTATATATATTTTGAAAATGTATTAAAATGTTCTAAATCTCATAACGGTTTTATCAACAAGGCATATAGTTATAGGTAAGGATTATATTCAGGAATTAGATCCGTTGTTATAATCATTGATTCCTAATTTTAATTATCCGCGTAATCTTCACAAGAGATAAAAACAAATATCAAATATTAAATACATAATGCAAAAAAGCAAAACTAAAATTAGACTTCCTCCTTTGTCTTGGATTTATTAACAAATCTTTTGTGAAGATTTTAAGTGTGTTACATATGTTTTTAAATTTACCTCTTTATTATTAGACTTGCTGTAACAAATAACTTCGAAGAACCATCTGTCAAAAAATAAAAAGAAACAAGAATGTTAGTATTTATAAAGTAAATGGTTCATTAACGCACTATACTAGTTTTTAAATCATATCACAATATGTTTATCAGTCAGAAAAATGTTAATTGGTAAGGTATTCAGTAATTAGATCCGTTGTATATAATCATTTTCAAATAACCAAAAAAAAAGTATAATCAATAATTTTATATATGTACCTTTTCGAAGCAGATTAGATTGCCTTGGTTAAGTTTCCACATGCTTCATCAATCGAGGGTTTATGGACAGAAAACAAACTGAAAATTATAATAGAATATTTTAAAGTTGTTTAAAACTTCAATATTATATAAACACTTTTTATATACTATTCAAGCCACATTTTACTACTTAGCTATTAACTACTACTTTGCTAAATTGTTAGTTTACTTCAAAAATACTTAAAACATTCAAAAATTTCGAATACATTTATTCAAAAATTTGAACAAAATCTCCATAGAATTACAATTTTCTGAACATATGAGAATATATATAAAATATAGAATTGTGGAAGATATACAACCGGAAAAATAAGGCCTAATAATTTCACCATAATTTTTTTTCACATTTTGTAAAAAAAACATAATCTAGTGTAATTAAACTCAATTGAAACTGTGACCCATCTAAACAGCAAAAAAATACATATTCACTTATTTTTAAACCATGGGGTTAAATAATCATTATCAGTCCACTGATTGTTAAAATGTGTCGGGCATTTAAGTTGTATTAACTTTGCGTGAATCTCGATTTGTACTTCGATTTATATATGCAGAACCAGAGATGTATTTATAACCGCATTATTATTTTGTTTTTTCTGCTTTATTTTGCTTATAAAAATTATAAATACGTTGCATAGAATAATTAATTATAATCAATTCAAATGTTCAATTCAAATATATTACTATTTTATAAAATAAAATCAATTGCTTTTGGAAAAAGCCATATTTTACATATGTATGTATATGTAATAATTTTTGCATTCATAAAACTAACAACTTATTTAAAGGGCTTGAGTAGTATTTCAAAGTGTTTAATTAAATCAATAATAATCTTGTCTCTAAACTTCAGAATCATAAACCTATATGGGCATATGGTTTATAAAGAACATACATGATATACGAGAGGATTATATAGAACATTCACAAATCTCAGATATATGCCAACAAGATTTATCATGTGTGAAACTTGGTAATTTATTCAATATTATATATTTTACAATAAAGTGTTAGGTAAATAAGAAATTCCTTTATTTTAATAATAAACAATATTACCTATTATGTGTCCATACACGTTAGTGTTTTGTAGTCAAAAATCTTACTATGTATTCGAAATTAGGCTGTGTAATACATGTGATTTTAACCATTTACATTAACGGTTTCAAAGGCAATATATTTAATAATAAATAATTAGAAAAATAATCTAATTTGAGTAGTAATGTAGCAATATTGCTGTTGAAGGTATCTATAAAAGGCGTATCTGAATAAAATAAGGCGAAAAATATTGATACAAATTTTATACATTTTTCATTTTAAAAGAATAAACCCAGAAATTTTCTTATATATATTATAGACATTTGTTGGAAATAGTGTTTCGTTTATGTACCTATTTATCAGATAAGTTTAAACACCGAAAAGTGGGAGACAACAAATTCTATCGTTTTTCATTTGTGAAGAAGTTCACTGCATGAAAAGGAAACACTAATTGTTTACGTTTTTGTTTGTTTAATTACTTAAATAGAAATCTGTAACAAGGAAACAGTTAAACATTTAGAAAAAAAATTCAAAATTAAAATGTTAAAAATACTAAGAATTTAAATATAATATTCAAGTCGAAAATATCTTATGAAGAGGTTAACAAATTAAAAATTGAAGTCTCATTTACAAACTATAGTTTTTTTAAATTATTTTAAACCATTTTGAAAGCTCATGTGAATAATTGTTCGTAAAAGTTATAGTTTAACTCCTTTTCATGTGACTAGTTTTTCAAGTTACAAAAACGGGGCGCATATTACACTTATCGAAAATTGAACTTGTTTTATTTAGAATCAATCGTTACATATTTCAGTAAATTTATAAAGTTGAAGTTAAGGAATTTTATATATACATATATCGTAAGTTGAATTTCAAAATGAAGATACTAAAATTTATTTTTTTTTTCTTTTACTTTAAGGTAGTTATAATAATATTAAGTTGTTAACCTTTTCGCTATTTTGCTGCCATATGGCAACATTACTGTTTCACTTTGGAAATAAATTTTGGATCCATAAAAATTTGTTTTTGCTATTTTATTGTCATATATGTATATTCTGTAAGATTTATAGTGGTTTAGATAAGAAATATATTTTATTGTATATATGCATAAGTAATAACGCACGAAATTTAGCATATATATTAAAATATCTTAAATAAAAAAATGTAGCGAAAAGGTTAAAAAAAAATACCGTCAGCTGAAATGCAAGACCACGTAACATTCTTACTTTTTAGAGTACAAACAAAATGTGTTATATTATAAAAAAGAAATTTATGATTTTAACTTATAGAAAGGAATAATTCTTATTATAAGAGTAAAAAAGTATGTTGTTAATATGAATCGTAATCAATAAAAAAAAACTGATTTCGAATTGTTTGTAAGCTACGTGGTTCTACATTTCAGCTAACGACGTCTACTAAAAATGTAGTCTTGCAAAAACGATATGCAATAAATTATTTGACGAGTTATGATTATAATCAAATTGTTAATAAATATATACTTTTAATTTATGTAGTCTTACCTCAATTTCAATTTAAAATATTTACTACTTTTTTAAGATTTAGAGATGATGAACTTGATGTGTTGTTGTAGTTGGCATCGTTTAAATTAATTCTTTTTTTAATCGTATAGTTTTGCAATTAAATAATCCATTATCCAAAAGACATCATAAAATAAAACATTAATCTCTTAAATATAAACGCAACGCCATCTATTTTCTCATTATTTCCAACAATAAACAGTGCATATCGTAACTCCAGTATTTTTAACCAACATCATTTGTTTCAGTAGAAATAATATTTGTACTACACCTAATTCTCCTTTTACATGAATTTTTTTCACACGAATTTGAAATAACGCGATACAAAAACAAAAAAACTAATTCTTTTTTACACGAACTTTTTTAAATAACATGATATTTTATATTATATATTACATGATTTTCTCGCCTTGTAAGATTTAGATTATGTATTATCGATCATGTTTTATATTTAATGAATTGACAGGTTTAAACACGGAATAAATTCTTAAATAAATTATAACAATAATTATTTAAATATAGTTATTAAACTAGTTCTATTTTTACATGAATTTGTTAGGAACGTATCTACCGTGTAAAAAGAGAATTAAGTATATTTATTGTTTTAAGCTGTAATTCTTAAAAATAAACAAATATATTATGCACAATTCAACACGCAGCATGCATAAATCCTGCAAACAACCATTACCTCCTTGCAACAAAAACTTACAGCATTCAAATGTATTCATTTGAAATCAGAACCATATTCTCGTTTATACATCAAGATATTAAACCTATTGATACATGTTTTCTACCGAGGAATCGGATAAAAACACTTTCTTCAGCTACCAAGAAAAAACTGAAATATTCTTTTTATATTTAAATTCTAGTATGTAAAGAAAATGTGAATGTAGATAGATTTAATATAATACCCCCTTTTTCACAGAAAATTAAGAACTAAATCATATCAATTTTGAACGAAAAATCTAAATAAATAATAATTAACTTTGTTGATATTGAGTGGAAACTATTTTGAAATTGTTAACCTTTGCTAAGAAACAAAAAGAATGGTAATAACACTGAATGAAAAAGCAAGTTAAGATTTAAATTCGGAACTATAAGCAATTGTGAAACTACATCATTTATAATGCAAACAACTTTATTATGCCATTATTTATAGCCGATTTAAGCGCTGTTTTCCTTTAATTAATCTTATTTAATTTTTTTTTATTACGTTATTTCAAAGCAGTAGAAATCTTTTCGCAAAACTCAATTTGAAATATGTTAACACTAAAATTATAAAAAAAAGCAGATTCAAAAAAATTCAATTATTATTTATGCAGTTATTGCGATAAAAAAACGCATGCACTACATGCAAGAGATGAATATGTAACAAGATTGTCCAAACCTGTCATCGAACTATTAACGGAAATGGCAAGACATTTCAGATTTCATTGAAGAAACAAATAGTAATAGCATCGGAAAATTATTTCAGTTGATTCATTTTAAAGAAAACTAAAAAATTCAAACTATTAATATTGTAAATGGGCTACAAAAGTAGTGAAATATGTATCACTGCGCTGCATAGCATACATATGCAGATTTACTCGCACGATCATAAACGCAAACGTTAAGCAAAAATGTTTGTTGCTACATGCCATATATGTTTTGCCCATCATAAAATTGATGGTCAAAAACATCCGATTGGCAAAAGGATTGAAAAAAATCAAATTTCGAGCTGCAAATAACCGAAATACATTCAGATCTTGTTTTATGCGATCAATTCAACGAAAAAAAAAAAGAGAAACAAAATCACAAAAAAAGCCTACAAAAAAAATTATGTAATTCACAAAAAAAAACCCAAAATAAAGCTTATAATATTAATTAAACAGGAAGAACATTGAATGTCCTTTATTCCTTCTGTGTCTGGATCCAGATTAAAAATTTAATTTTGTAAAGCATTAACTACGTTAAGAACTTCACAAATGTTGTTGGAAATATAAGAGGTTAACTTTTTCTTCAGAATCATTTCCGCACAGATTGGCTCCGACATTATCTGTAGCTGAATTAATAATATCGTCATCTGATACTTCTGCTAGTGCTGCTTAATTATTCAGTAATAATTAGAACAGTAGAGCCAAAGGATTTGCAAATGTAGGCAAAATTTACCTAGTGTTACTTTTCATTTCGTTGAAACGCCCAGTTGTAGACTGATATCAGCCTTTGTTTTAAATAAAATATATAAAACGCTAAAAAAAAAGGATTTTGAAAACCGCATTAAACAAGATTCGAGTGTAATCAAATTATGCAGCCCAATGTTGAATTTCCAAACAGGCTTAATAAGTTAACATCAATAAAACAATAAGAGCTAATGGTGATCTTAAAAAGTAGATTTTGAATGACGTGATATGGATAGAGTGTGCAATATTGTATAACGCAAAAAAAGTACATTTTGAGTTTGAATATAAATTATATTCAATTATGTAAGAAAACGAATGAGAAACATCATGTTACGTACAACACGTTTATTAATACATAGGAATTAAATATTTTGCCGATGAGCCAAATATTAAAAAAAAAAAAAAAAAATCTCCCAAAAACTTTTGCAACTGCAAAAAATAAGAATTTAAAATGTTATTAATCAGTTATTAGAAAACGCAACCACACAACCACACACACACACATTCACACAAAATATTTCATAACTTCAAAAAACAAGCGTTAAATCGTAACTTAAAGTTAGAGCTACCCTCATCAGAAAGTACAAGTTTGTAAAAATGGGAGAGATAATTTAAGATAATGTTTAATTTGGACAGGAGAAAAAACTTTTTTAGTTTGTCAAAAGTTGAATCGCCTTAAAACACTGCACAAAGTGCAAGCTTTGTTAAACAACATCCAATTCATTAACATAACTTGCGTTGCTAGGAGTGGTTTAAATTAATCTCACTTAATTGGAGGTTTCACATTTTGTAAGTGTATAAAAAACTGACTTGAATACAAAATAAATATAAGCCCATCCCCTCCCATTCTTTTCCCACCAATATATAATAGAAACAAATTATTTATTTAAAATACTCATAATGTGGAGTAAAAATTGTTATTTTGTTTAATATAAATATATTTTTATAATTAAATTATATGTCTACGAATTAAAACTACAATGTAACACAAATTAAAGTGCTCTTAAAGATATACAGTCCAGAAAGAAAATACAAAAATGTATGCAACACAATAACGGCGAGTTATGCACAAGCCAGTAAGTAGTGCTACTAAATTATAAAACCAATATAGATTTTGAATGAACTTTTGTTGTTTTGTTCATAATTTTTTTTAATGTTTTCTTAAAATTAAAGAGATTTAAAATTTTATGTTAATTTTACGATTAAATGTAGTTTAATATGTTATACACATATTCTTTTATACATACATACTATATACTATATATTTTTTCTTTTATGTGAAATTGATATTTTTCAATATTTTTTTTTATAGAATTCCCATACATCATCATCATGTTAAGAATTTTAATTCAATTAAAATATTTCTCAAACCAAAAAAAATTTTCGTCTGGAAATAAATTACCAGTTGTAGTACTTAATTCTGCACATGATATTCATAATGTACACATTGATCAAGGTTTGAGACGAGACCACCCATTTAACGTTAAGACTAAAATACTAATGTGTGTATAAGCGGAAACTATTTTTGAAGTATTTTGTGAAAATGAAAGCATTTCACTTATAATTAGTTGTTATACCATTAAAAACACAATATATATAATATTGCCCCTCACATTCTACCAATAATGTCAATTGTAGATGGTATAACGTGTTATATATAAGAGATGTTAATTAATCATTAAGTTTTGCAAAATACGTTATTTTCAATCCATTTATGTAGCTGATTAAGTTTGTTTTGTTATTCTTAAATATCAAGTTGCAGTTTAGTTATAATACTAAAGTTTCCCAAAAATAATATATTTGATCGTTTCAGTATTATTATTTTTGGATTTCCTTTCCATTAATTCAGAAACATATTTGGTTGATCATTATTTATTTCATCTCAGAAACGTCTTCGGCGTTCCCATGGATTGTTGTTAGCATTATTATTTCCACCGCGTTGATTTCCACCACCTCGATTGCCACCATCTGGACCACCTTGATTCTGGTTACCACCGAAATCAAATCCGAAATCCTATATGGAGGAGGATGCAAATTTAAAGGTAGTTTTGTTGTGGTAAAAAAATAAACATATTTAAATTGCAAAGTTTATCAAAGAATTCGAAATACATAATTGAAAAGAAATACATAAAACAAACAAAAGAAATATACCTAAAAAATATTAACCATTTAAGAGTTTTCTACCTATTGTGTTGAAGAAAGTTGCATGTTTCAATGTAAATATAAGAATGGAAACATTAAGGGAATTGTATTAATACTAAACAAATTCTCGAAAACTTTAACCCAATCCAAAATGCTTATTGCTCAAAAAATAAACTGCCAACGCATACATTGAGTAATAAACCCAACATAACATTGTATAATAAACAACAGTCTAAAAATCATATATAAAATTCAGTATAAAATATATGTACATATCACTGTAAATATTATTTTTAAAACCAGTATTGTGTTCCATAATATACAAAAAAAAAACTGTAGAGCAAGAAAAAGTATCAAAATGATCATACCATCATATATCGTATGCTACCCCATAATATACACAAAGTTTTTTCATGTCAACTAACATATATATATGTATATATTTTCAAACTTATATTTTGACTTTCATCATAACAAGTGTCAACGAAACAATAATTTCGTTTTTTTTTTTTCAAATTTTTTATACCCTCTAACACAAAAAAAAAAACAAGATATCATAAATCGTCTTTAAATAAAAAAATCCCTCAGTTTTGATACACATGTTCAAAAATAGAGCAAACACTCTTTTTTGTCCATATATTAGAATCCATGGATAAAACATAACTAAAGATAAATATGTAAATATCGCACAAATAAAAAGCATAACATACAGTTTCTACGATACTTTCGTTTAAACTTTAGCTCGAAAGCCAAAATTATAAATCTCAAAGCCATAAAATTGTTATACATACAAGTTAAAAATTGTTCAAAGATAATTATTTGTATTGAAAACATAATTGTCAGCACTCTACATTTTTAATTTGTAATAAAAACACAATAGTGGTTTAAAAATTGATTAACACAAAAAATTATAATTTGTCTCCCTCCTCCTCCCTTCCCCCTCTCATCGTACCCATAAACTCACGCAATGACAATTTTATAAAAATACAAGTTATAAATATTCCAATTATAAGGCTGGAATAACATCACAAAAGATATTTTTAAAACATTTGCATTTGCAACATTTACTACTTCATGTAAGGAACATCAGGAAAAACGTAACATTCAATAAAACATTTTGAAGTGTCAAATATTTTCAAGTAACTTTCGACATGTTTTTGTTTGTACAATACAATTTCCATTAAACATTTCTATGAGAAAGTCCATTATAAAAATGGCATATCTAAAACTCAATACTAAAGAATCTCATAATCTTTATTTGATTTTCTATATATTTACTGTTAAATATTAAATATTATTAGTTGGACAAAAATAGGTTTAAAACGAAAAAAAATTTATCATTGGCCAAAATGATAAAACTTTTTTCGAGACGATTTTAATTTGGATTAAACATTTGGCCATAATGTTTATCCAAAATTGTTATTGCTCAAACTAATATATTTAATATATAGGGCCATTATTACAACTTGGCTTTGACTAAAGGCAGGATTTTAACGAGCAGATAGTTTGTTTTTCATTATTAAAGTATACAATAAGGTAAAAGTGAGCGTTAAGCTAAAGGGAAAATTATCCTATCTGTAGCTTTTAAAGTAAAGTTTATGTTATGTTATATGTCATGCATATATATTATTTTCAATATGGCAAATCTTCGAATATAAACGAGAAAAATAACCATTTATACATTAAGTTTTCCAAATCAAAATGGAAAACAGAACACGTTTGTTTTATATATTGGTCTAAAAAAAACACAAAAATTAAAAAATAAAACCAGAACATGCGAATTTTATAAACAAAATGAACAAACATAACAAAAAAAAAAGAAGGCACATCGTTGCCAACGCGTTTTTGAACGTTTATTTTAATTTGGCAACAGTTATCGATATTCCTCCAGCACTGCCATATTTTTATAAAAGTTAACTATATTTTGCGCTGCAATAGCGAAAAAAAGGTGAATGAATTGTACTTTAGCTAGTTACCTTTTACTAAATCCAGCTTTAAAGGCAAGTTGTAATAAAGGCTATTAGTAGTTTAATGACGTTTAACATATATTTTTGTGTTCTTGTTTCATTTAATAATATAAGATTTCTTTATTTGCTTTAATTAAAATAATATAAAACGGCATAACTTTGAAATTTTGCAATTCTCGCATTATTTTTCATTAAATATAATAATTGTTAATCCTACAAGAAGAGAGAATTCTTAAAACAATATGTAAAAATTTTGTAGAAATAAGAATTTACAAGTACAAGCTTTCAAAATTCACAACTCGTTTTTTTACAAATTACTAATAATTTAGAAAATATCTGCAACTTTTCAAAATAAAATAGAAGTCTGTGAATAAGATTCTCACAGAATCGTTAAATGTAAGTTTTTAGATAAATGTAAGTTTTTAGAATAACTTTAGAAGGCAGTATTAGCCTTGAAATATTTAACAAATCAATTAATTTTATAACGCAAGCATATTGTATTTTGAAATATATATTATGTAATATAATATATATTTTATTATATCATATAATATATATTTTAGAATATCGCATAACTTTGCATTACCGCCTCGTAAACATATTGAAAAATGAACGTACCTGTGGGTTGTTGGGACCATTTGGACCATTATTGTTGCTATTACCAGCATTGTTACCTGTAAATGTAAAACGAAACATTGTAGTACTACTTTGTACAATTTGAATACAAAAAATATAGGTTCGTAAAAAAATATAAGATAAAAATGTATATGTGATATTAATATATTTTTATTTACCACGAAAATCGAATGGCGAATTATTGCCACCACCGCCGCCAAAATTATCAAAATTGCTACAATTGCCACTAAATCCACCCTCCTGCTGATCCAGTAAAGAGTTCAACTGTTGGGCTTGCATGAATAATGTATTTTCTTGTTGACGACGGCGCATTTCTTCTTCTTGCCGTAACATACGAGATTGCATTTCAGTTTGTTGGCGACGCATTTGTTCTTCATCACGCTTACGTAATTCTTCGGCTTGTTTTTCACGCATTTCCCATTCCATTTTTTTGCGCTCATTATCAGACTCACGTTTGCGCAATTCTATTAATTACAATTTAAACACTATTTACAATTCATGTTGCAAATTAAAATAAAATAAATACCTTGTCTAAGGAGCTCTGTTTCGTGCTCATAGCGTGCATATTCCATTTGAGCTTCCAATTTTTCTTCTTCCATTTTCAACTCACGTTTTAATGCTTCCTGTTTGGTTTTAAATAGTTCATGCAATTGCTTCCATCTTGTACCGTACTCATGTTCAAAACTACCAACTTCAGCAAAACGAGGACCAACATTGCGTTCATGATTGAATTCTGGCATCTTTTTATTTAAAGACTTGTCAGGTAAACCATCAGTGTCTTCATTAGCTTCAAACGGTTCTACGACACATGGCCTCAATGACGCGGTAAGGAAGAAACACTTTTCATTGCAGAAACGCAGACACATATTTGCCGATGATTTTTTTGCAAACTCAACAATACCTTCGCCGGTAGATTTACCGCGATCATCCACAGTTACACTGGCTCTTTCAACGGGTCCAAAGACTTCAAATGATTTGTATAACAGCTCATTCGATACATATGGAGTAAGATTACTTACTCGCAAAATAGTGGCATTTGGAGCATAACGTACACGCAACATTCGACCCTTACGCATTGTACCATCTAACTCACGCTTAGCACGTTCAGTGTTTGCATGATAATCCATTTTTAGAAAAGCAAAATTCTTTTCTGGATTACTGAACACTTCTCCAATTTCACCGAATGGTTTAAAAAGCTCACGTAAATCTTCCTCAGTAGTGTCATTTGTAAGATTACCAACGTAAAGACGATTACGACCAGAAAATTTAGTTTCTTCTGAAATTTCAATTGGTGGTAGCTCATGAGTTGGACCTGAAATAGCCCGCAATCGTTGGCTAATGAAAAATTCATCATTGCGGCCAGGTCCACCACCTCCACCCATTCCTCCTCTAGGACCACCACCATCACGACCTCCACCACGTGAACCATCGAAGTGACGATCTCTCTTTTGGCCACGGTCACGGTCACGGTCACGATCACGGTCACGGTCCCGGTCTCGGTTGCCTCCTCCCATTCCGCCGCTATACCCGCCACCTCCACCGCCTTGCTTATTTGCATTGATGTGATTTTGATTCTGCTGATTCTGCTGATTATGTTGTGGTTGTTGTTGTTGTTGTTGTTGCTGCTGCTGCTGTTGTTGTTGCTGCGCTTGTTGATTATTAGCGGATGCATTCTTAGCATCCACAACATTAGCATTGGTATCAGCTTTAACGGCTGTCTCAACTTTATCTTCAGCTGGCTGTTGTTGCAGAGATGATTGATTAGCTTGTTGCTGCTGCTGTTGATTTTGCTAAAAATAAAATATATACATATTAATATATATAATTAAATATATAATTGACCCTTTCGGTCCGGCTTTTTTTTTATTAAACAATTAACATGAAAAATTTTTCAACATTTGATAAAGGATTAAATTTATGATGTTCTGCACTTTTAGTTTTTTCGTAGATCTTTGAATTATTCTGGAATATACATATAGTTTCATTCGGATTTTAGGGGTTATTGTCTCAACCAGAATTTTGATACAAATGGAAAGTGTTACAAAATTCAAAGAAAACTGTACTTACAAAGAAAAAGTTTTTCATACACAACAGTAAAGCTTGTTGTTATAAACACAAACTTTTATTACAATACTGTTATAATTGTCTGTTTTATTTTATACCATGTTTCCACGTAGGCAAATATTCATGTTTCGCTCATTCGCAATTTATACCCAAAAATAATTCTAAAACAAGATGTTTCTTTTCTATATATAAAAATGCATTTATATATATGCATTTATATATAAAAATGCGTTTTAAGCGGAACATGAATAATTAATTTACTCAATATTTTATTGAAAGTTTATCGAAAATAGCAAATGTTAACAAACTAAATCAATCAATCAATCAATCAATGTAGATTTTGTATATTTTTTAAAAAGCCATAAAAAGCCAAGTTAAATATATTTTTTTGTTTATGTGTGTACACTGAATTTAGGACTGTCGTGCTAAGGACAAGATTAGCAATCGTAAATGTGAAATCGAACCAAGTGATTTGTCTCAGCATCGTGGAAACATGCTATTATATACATATAAGTAACAAATGACGTTACCTTCACGAAAGATTTTCATCAACTAAGACCAAAATCTTACGATGAAAGTTCCTTTAAACGTTATAACGTTACTTATTTGACCCAAAACTGAAAAGTACGTACGACTAGGGTATTTTAAAACATGATTTTGTTTACATTAGAGCAAACAGGACAATGTTCTATGTGACGAATTATTCTAACAGGAACCAAAGGGTTAAAAAATTGTTGTTATTTAAAATAATAATTTTATATATACAGTTGTGGGCAGCAGTTTAGCACATTTCATATACTCCTGCTCGTGAGTTTCATTTATAAATTCGTCAGCACGATTCAAATTTTCTGCTCAAATTATCTTTTTTAATTTGTATCGTAAGCACAAGCCCAGCAAAATTTTTATCCAATGCTACAGGCAATATAAGTGAAAGTCGGAAGGGTTTTAATTCTCAAATATTTTTCTTTAACATTTTATTTTTTATCGCAAATTCAGTAATGGAAATTCAGTTTATAGGCCATAATCGCTTCCGTATAGACTGCTCCATACGCCACACACACGGTTAGTCCACTTGCACTTCTAACAAATCCAAATCGGATGCAAGTGCGATGGATTTTTTACTTCTAATGTACATTCAACTTTATAATGTATTGGGAATGAGACTCATCCAAATTGGATGCTAGTAGTTTATGTGCTTAATTTTTTTATTGTTTTATTTCAATTACAAAATAGTATACGATCTGACCTGTTTCATTTGTAATAACTTTTGTACTGCTGGGAATTTTAAAAATCATAAATTTGTGTTCACGAGTTTTATTCTTTTACTCATGAGCAGCGTCGCCACACAATAAATTGATTTCCTACCAAAAATCTTCAAAAATTCTACCAAAAAAGTTCACAGCTTACCAAAAATTCAGATTACCTTTCAGCCACATGAAACTATTTCGTGAGAGTTGCAATATACTCATTTACTACATACTTTATCCTAAAGTTGTGCTGAGCGATGTATGTTATGTTGGTTATGGCCAAAATGCACCATACATTAGATTGAGGCTGCGAATAAATCCAGTAATCTTATTTGATGAGAGAAGAAACATGTACATCTCTTGAAATCAGCATAGCATCCCCCAGGAACACCCTTATCCTCTGGGCCGAGATGGCTGAACACTCACTCAATACATGTCCAGATGTTTCGGCATAAATTGTGCAGAACCTACACCGATCATTCTCAACATTTCCCAAAATACAGTGATGTTGTCTAAGATTACAGTGACCCAGAGCGATCAAAGTAAGCTTATTATACAATATTTCTTTGTGACGAAAAACAAAATGTTGGCGATAAAACTATGAATTGTTAAATAAAAACTTGATGCCATCGATAGAGCATGTAGGCAGCTTAATTGTGGCTTAGGAATGCATATCGGCAGCAGAGGTTCGCATTAAGTTTTTATTGATACAACTAAAGATCGCTTCACATATTTGAACCTACTTGAAGATAATTCGTGGCAGTGTATGAACAAATCTATGAATGGTTCCTTTAGAAGCTAATATATGTGTAAAGGCAGGGTAAGCAGTCTCCGAGAAAAAGTGCCAAGATTTATTTAATTAAATTATAAATTTTTTAAAAACTTAGTTTTAGCGAAAATTTCTATTTTTCAAATCTAAGTTACGAAACCTACCATAAATTTAAGAAAATTGCAACAAACTACCAACGGCAACGCTGCTCGTGAGCACGAATTTTATACTGCGAACGAATTTAAAATGAGCAAAATGAGTTAAAGACGAGCAATTCATTTTAAAGCAGGTTGTTTTTGTAAGATTAAATGCGTAATACCATGCGTTCGTGTGTGTGTGTGTGTGTGTGTGTGTGTGTGTGTGTGTGTGTGTGTGTGTGTGTGTGTGTGTGTGTGTGTTCTTTAAGCTATACGAGCTACGGCTAGGGAATCTTCAAAAGATATTCGCAGTCCGGACTAACCAATATGCACAATTCGCGACAAAACTTACTATCTAGCTCGTCATGCGCCTACGTACTAAACCCCATCCACGTTCGTAATTCATCCATCCATTTTCTCCCCCGGGTTCATTATCAAGTATTACTTCAGGGGAGTGGTGATTCAGCGAATGCTGCTTCCCCTTTCCGCAGATCTTGCCTCCTTGGCCAATCTCTGATGCACCAAGATTTCCTTTGCGAAAACGCACACCAAGTCGCAAGTACTAGCTGAAGTCAGCATTAGTCCAACAATGTTGTCCGGCGCAATCCAGGATCGAATTGTCGTTTCCAGGGAACGCCTTTGATCTTCATACCGCGGGCAGCCAAAGAAAACATGACCCGCGGTTTCGGTCACATTCGGACAATCCGGGCACACATCATCGTCGTCGTGCCCATATTTAAAAAGGTAGGCCCTAAAGCATCCATGACCGCTCAACAACTGAGTCAGGTAAGAATTTTCCGTCTGCTTCCTACCCAATCAGGCACACTCGGTATGAGCGTGTGGGTCCATCTTCCCCTCACGGAGTTATCCAAATTATGTGTATATATATATATATATATATATATATATTATATATATATATATATAATATATAAATATTATATATATATATAATATATATATATATATATATATATATATATTATATATATATATATAATATATAAATATTATATATATATA